>JAIPRK010000185.1:50681-318505 GCA_025469195.1 Chaitophorus viminalis
GAGATGTTGTTAACTCGTTAAATGATGAAGACATTTTAGAAGTGTATTGTACTAAAGACAGAAAATTTTTATTAAAATTATTGAGTTGAATTTGTGTATAATATGTATCATTAATGTGTATTATGGGTGAGTAGGGGGTGTGAGGACATAGCCCTCGCGGGCCTGTGTGGTCTTGATATTTTTAGCCCCCCAAAATAAAAGCTCTAGTTGCGCCTATGATCGTGCTAGGCAACGAGTTATTGATATTGCTTTTGAAGATGACGATGACGACGAGTTCGTCATCTTCGCAATTCGTCGTCCTAGATGGATTCGAGAGAGGGCTGAAGACTGAAAATTTAGATGACATCGATTTTGTCACCAGATAGTAGATACACACTTAGCTAAGTCACTGTTATCACATTATCGTAGGCCACAGCTGTTTGATAGTACCACTAATCACGGTTACCGTAATCGTGATTAATGGAACCGTGATTAGCATGGTGAAATCCAATTTAGATTTAATCACGATTAACTTATAATCATGATTACCGTAACCACGATTAAAGCATATTTGGTGAAATCGGCCCTAAGTTGAATTTTTGATAATTCGAAGGAAGGCCTTGGACCCGGCCTTACAACATTATATGTGTGATAAATTTTCTCGATAATTCGAATTTCGCTAACTCGAAATATTTTTAGTGGAATTTTGGCTTATAACTCGAATTTATATAATATACATATTATTATATGTATGTATTAATATATATAACACGTACATACCTTGATAACTCAAAGGTCAAATAATCAAGTGTATTATTATAAATAACGATAATCGTTATCGAAAACAGATTAATATTATCAATTTTTACCCCATGCTTAAAAGGTATAGTTATAAATTCAACGATATACATAATACAATATAATGTCTATATCTTCGATAAGTTACCTATATCTACTACACTTATTGTGTTGTTATATCTACATACATTATACATTTATTAGTAAATATGTACAAAAATAAATAAAATTATAAAATGAAGTATTTGTGTTTTCAAATGAAAAATATTTTCGATAACTCAAATTTTTTTGTTGATTCAAGTTATTGAGGTTTTCCGTAAGTCAAATTTTCGATAACTCGAATTTTTTTTGGCACCCTACCGATTCGAGTTATCGAGGTTCTACTGCATTTCATTGAGTTTTTAATATTCATTAAAATACATGAAATTAAATTTTTTATATTCTAAATATTTAAAATATATTTAACATTGAATTAAAATATGAGACCCAATTTCTAAAATGTACATACCGGAAGGTACTTGAGAATGAAGAGTTTGACCTGGAACTCCAGTAATACCGCCAGCACCTTGAGGCATTTGGGGACGACTGCCACCTTGCATCCAACTTGTTTCGGCTACAAAAATTAAGATAAATTATAATAATATAACTTATAAATTCTAAAAATAATATCTTACTTTGTGGACGAAGAGAAGGTCTCTGTTCTGTGTTGGCCTGTGTAGGTGAATTCATTACAACTATATTTTTCTGTTCTCCACCTGAAGTAAGACTTGGAAATTCTTGTTGGAATTGCATTGTACGATGTGCTAAATAAGTAGGAGCAACTGGAACATCTACAATTTTTTTCGCCCATGTTTTGCCATCGGCATGAGAAGACTATTTTACACAAAATACATATATTAAAAAATGTTATCTGTAAAAAGAACATTTTTAGACATACTCTCGTTGGGGCAGTAGTCACTTGTACGGAAGTAGGATGGGACGAAACATGTTGTTGTCCCGGTACAGGCCCACTTTGGGATAGTTGAGATGTGGTCGTGGCAGTTGATGTTGGCGGTACCTCTTTGCCCGCAGCCTAAAAAATATTTTAGTAAAATCATCATACGATTAATGCTTCATATCTTCAATAATGCCTGGTGAATTTTACATAGTTATTAAAAAATATGAAAAATTACCACAACTGATTTCTCTGTGGTTTGTTTGTTTCCCCATCCTGCACCACCAATAGGGACTAAATTAATTGAAGACTCATGGCTAGATTCGGATTTTTCGCTTGGCAAATTAACAGGGTTACGAATATTGCGGATAACCTTTCCGATAGGTTGTAATCCATTTTTACGTGTTGCTATGTTTTTATGTTGATTACCTTCTGCCGACTCTCCCTAGAATAAAAATGCAGATTTTTAAAATGTTAGTCAGTAAAACTACAATGCACTGAATAAATTAAAAATAAATATAACATTTAATTTACCTTATACAGATTATTTATTTTGAATGACTGAAATGCCTTTCCTTTGCTTTTCTCCCCCTTCAAACTGACCCCTGACAATGTAGACATACTGTCTGCAAGGCACCATTTAGATTTTACACTCGCCCGTAGAACGTACCTTTGATCTGCAATACAAGTATAATTTTCACATTTATTATATTAATAATTATTTTTCAGCTAAACCAAAATATTATACATACAAATAAATATAATAACTCAAATTAATATTATAATATTATATTATTCATATTCACTGATTTGTATTGTTGGACATCAATATAACAAATTTTCATTTTAAAGTTTAAGTAGTAAAAATACATAAAAATATTTAAGTTTTATACAACCTTTTAAATTATTTTGTTAATGATAGTAAATATTGAAATAAGATTGGGATAACTATCACCTATACATAATACGCAACTATTATTTTCAACTTTAATAATTCAACATCAATAAAGACATATGAAATCTAAGTATTATATCCCTAATTTCTACAACAATTTATTTAATATTTTTATAAGCTACCTATGGTAAATATGATAGAATGTCACATATGGTAGCACTTGTCTAATTTAAACTAAATCTTGTTTTTACTTAGCTTATTCCCTAACAATTAATTCCATCAATACTGTTATCTCTCAAAATATTATATATTTATTAGATAGATTTAGAAATCATGTTTAATTATTTTTAATTAACAATTGTTAACATATGATTCTATTATTTGTAACTATCGAGACAAAAAAAAAAGGTAATTAATAGTAAAAAAAAAATTAATTAAAAATTGAACAGTAAATAATACAAATTTAACATTTCTTAATAAACTGAATCCATTCCAGATGTGTTTAAATTTGTATTCATAGATTATACCCAGAATCAAACTAATCAGATACTAGAAAAGAAATTTGACTTTGTATTGACTTTAACCTCCCTTGTGGTCTAATAAGAAGTAATAAAATCTAATGAGAGCTTGTTTTGAATTATACTATGTTAAAAGCAAAGATAATATTATGACATAAAAGTCAGAAAATTATAAATCTACTACAATAAAACAAACAAGAAACAATAACTCTAAGATTATTAATCAGATCAAAAAATTATAAGTGTAATATTATGTACAACAATCAATATGAAACGAGATATGAAATATATTGCCTTCATTCTGTTTTAAGCCGTAAATAAATAAAAATACACCAACAGACAATGTCATTAACATATATTTTGAGTCCTTGACCTTTCAATTATTTATATGGTATTCTGAACTAATGGAATAAATCCCAAAGAAACAGATAAAATAAATAGTAAATTTTTAAAATTATGTATTTTAATAGCTATCTTAAGTAGTATTTGGATACCTACAGTAAATGTATATAAATATTTTAAGAATATAATAATGTATATAGCTAGATGTTTACATAAATACAACTAAAAAAATTGAAAACTTTAGTTCTTTAAAAAAAAAAACTATTGTTTTCAAAATAAAGATGTATATTATAACTAATTTGTAATAACAAAAAAGTGAGGTAGGTTTGACTTAAGAATGTTCAACTTAATATTTACATTATATGAATTTAACAATAATTTACAAATTATTCAAAACTGTAACTGGACATTGATGTTTATAGTATAAATGTAACAGTAATACATTATAATATAAGAACTTCATTAATTGAAAATTTAATGTTTAGTTGAAAAATAATAACAAAAATAAAATACAATTTTAACTGAGCTAATAAATCAAGTTATAAATATTGTAATATATTGTTGAATTTACTAGTTTAAGTGATATGGTCTAGGGTCAGTACCCAGTATTACCAATATTTGATTCAGTTTAAGATTCGATAAAAATGCTCAATGAATAATAATTGGTTACTGGTTTGTAAATGATTTATACACATACAGATTAGGTATGTATAATAAATGAATCAGGAATAGATAAGTATTTGACAGTGACTAACTCTTGACATTTAAACAAATTTACTCTATAGATGTATTGATTCAGAAATGATGTCTTAAAATTTATACCAATATGCATGGTAGAATAATATATTATTTTTAATTAAAATAGTGAATAACCAAGTAACCAAATGTAAAGATATGTGTACAATCCGCAGTGTAAACTATAATATAGGGACACAGATGAAAATGGGTTTGGGTTTGCAAAAGCCAGAATTGTTTCCTTGATCCTTTTTGTTTTTTAACACACTTACACCTGCTAAAAGGCAATAGTAAATATGCCAACAGACATTTAAACAGCACACAGGACATACGAGATCAAAGATATGTATTTTGTGCCTGCTAAGGAATTTCAAATTACCGAGAATCACCAGTCCCAGAACACGGAGATTGATTATCACGTATTATCTGGGGACGCGAAAACAAAAGGGTGTAACGATTAGCTGATCCAAAAAGGTATTGACAGGGCGGATTCGAGAGATCAGAACTGTGGTGACTGACGATAAATGTATGGTGAAGATGCGCGGATATAGCGACCGGCCGACCGCTCAGCAATGGAGATGATAGCTTGAAAACAATGGTATTTCTCGGTGGTGCTGGGTCACTATAACCCGCATCGGCTGGTTGAACTATAATAAAAACTGTACTCACTTAGGTCCGCTCGAATGGGTGCACGTGTGACAATTGAATAATTTCACTTGAACAAATTTATTTACAATTAACTGGTGCGAACAAAAACGAACACAACGCGAAAACCAAAGCGAAATTGTCGATTCTTTTATCAAACATCACATCGAAAACACAAAATGGCGTCTTTAGTATTGGAAACCTTCATTCACCACATTTTTGCGTTGTGCCGCTCGCCCGCCACGCCTACAATCTCGGTTCTCGAGCGCGAACGCAGTGCCGGCGCGGCTAGGGATTTTATTGCCGACGGGAATTTTTGTGCCACTGAAGCCGAACGTCGTTTATTTTCCGTTTTATCGACTCGATTTTGGAATTTGCGGGGCACTCGCACGCGTTCCAGATATGTAATAATAATAATAATAATAACTTAATAATAACAGTTCACGGTTTAAGGCTTATTTACCTCCACGTACCTGTACAGCTGTACGTAAAAATATGATGTAAAGTCCCCGACGGAAATATACTAAAAATAAAAAATAAAAGATTTTCCCTAACAAGTAACAATATTAGATATGTAATAATTTTAATAATATTATAATATTATTATTGCATCGAGGTGCCAACTCGGCGGGGTGTACATTGGGAGAATTCAAAATATTGTATCGTTTTCCCCTTGGTCTCGTGATGCATACATAGTTCAACGAGTGTACCGTCGTGGACAATATTTCTTGCATTTGATACCTTCGAGGGAGTACAACAGAATATAATAATATGTACCGCGGAACGGAAAAAAGGGGAAATGAGGCAAACGGATAAAAAAAAAAACAATCGAACCTGTAGCAGGAGGAGGGTGGCTCGAGGGGTGATGAAGACGGTGGCGTTGAACCCACGGTCGACGTCGACGGCCTCCACCGCGCGTCCTTCCAGCACCCAGACGATCAAGACCACCCCCACCCCGAACTGAACTGGTGTGCGGTTCGCCCCTCGAACGCCACGCCGGGTGAACGACCTTCGCCGCACAAACGCGCGCGCACCACGCACTACTGTATAGTTATTTTCTACTTCTACGCAGTATGTCCATAATGCGTTTATTACGCGTAGACGTAAATCTCATTCGAAATAATATAAACATTATTATTATTATTATTATCATCATTATTACTATTATTACAGGCTCACACCGCGGTGGTGTTCGATAACACATGAACGCATTATAATGATTTAGGCGATGTGTATTACATATAATTTGTAATTGCATGAAAAAACCTACGCGAATAATATTACATAACGCGTCGTGCGCAGGCACTGCATCATATGCCGGCCGGTAGGTACGTATTACGTACGGTTAACGGAGAAAAAAAAATGAGAAGTACACGAACACGTTTATGGTCATATTATTCCGAGGAGTTCATTGTCTTGTTCGTATGGACGAGGGGCGTTTGTTACTATACATTGTGTTCTTGAGTTTCACCGACGCGTCGGTGCCTCGGTGGTATACATATTTCACACGCGGAACTTTATTGGCGAGTTAGATGTTATTTTTTCAGCCATAAAATAGGCACTGGTTGAGTATAATATAGTTTAACGTTCAATTTTAATCTGTGTGATGGTGAAAAATGCTTGTAATTCTCAAAAATCAACTCGTTTTAAGTTATAATATGGTTGAAACTGAACTAGAACATCATTAAAATTATAATCATATAAATTTAACCTGTAATAAAACAAACTATATAGATAGCTTTATTTTAGCTGTTATTCAATATCAATACACATACATAGCAGGGCTTATTCTAAGGATTTTTACCTACTGCCCAAACATACTGAAAAGTTCAGAATGGTCTATGTGGTCACGATAAGCTTAGTCAATAACATAGATACTACCTAATCGTAATTCATAAAGTCAACTGCCCTTTTGATTTTTCCTACTACCCAATTTGGGTTGTAATGCTCGTTAGAATGGTACATAGTTATATATATACATATATAATATGATTATAATTATGTATTATTGTTTCAGTAATTTACTCGTAAATTATGTAAAATACGTTTGGTCGAAAACTCGAGTAATATGGTATATAAATATACTATATAGTCGGGACAACAGTTTTCATCTTGTCTCAACATTTCTAAACTAGGCTCTTGGTATACTATCACAGTATCTCGAATATTTCATTGACAATTTATAATATAATACCTATAACTTATAAATAAAGGTATATAGTAAAACGAAGAAGGGTTTAGCGATTTATTGTAGTGCCGTGGTAATGTAGAAAAAATTTCAATTAATACTATGGATCTTCAGAATAATAATAAATCTGCATGGGACACTCAGTATAACATACACATTATATTACATTCACATTATTTATTTATACGTACGTCGTACTTATCGTTCCAACTTATTATATACGAAGGATAAGGATGATTAATTAAGGGTTAATTTGTATTGGTGTAAGCAATAATCTTTTCTACTATCTATTAACTTGTATTTAGTTTACTCACAAAAAGTTGAGTCAATGTTTATAGCCTTATAGTAGGTGTAACTGTGTAAGCACATTTTATCTACCCTTTTCAATTTTTTTTTTTTGTAAGATGATGTATTTTTAATTTTTTGCAGTTTTTTTTAATGGTTTTAAGACTTTTTTGATTCAAAAGTATTCTGTCCCGTTACCAATCCCACATGGTTTTTCATAACAAATCAGGAGATATTTTGATTTAAAATCCAAATCATTTAAGGCAACAATTTTGAAACGTTCATAATTAATGACATAAATCGACAAAATAAACGGTTGGTCTAAAATCAAATGTAAATATGTATTTACATTTATTTTATTATTTTTTGTTATCTACAACTTAGGACGGCAATTCGCACTTTTTTATTCAAAACGTGTTTTGCTGTTATCTACTTGAGATCAGAGGTGGTATTACTGGTAATTGGTATTGCTTTGCCTAACGATATTTTAGTTCAGTTATCAACAGACAATAGTTATCTAATAAATCCAAAAAAGAGTATTTATAATAGGTAATATTATTTTTTGGTTTTTTAAAACTGGGTAAACTTTTCTTAAGCTCGAAATACGTTTTTTTTTTTAAAAAAAAAACTTGATATTTTGAAGTTTTTTGATAATCAAAGATATTTTGACCTATCTATTTTTAAAATGTCATCAAATTAAGCAAAATAACATAATTCAAAGGAAAAAATTCCCAAAAATCATTTAGGAACTAAACTGCATTTATTCCCGTTTATATTTTCCTGTGTAATTAAAAATGTACTAATATAATATTTTTATAATAATATGAATCAATTTAGAATAACGTAGACAATATAAATTAAAATAAACAAAAATTTTTAAAGTTTTTATATATTAAGTATTTATACATCGTATAAAATATTATTGATTTTATTAATTTCAAAATATTGTTTACATAACAAAAATGATTAAAAAATCATATACATGCGTATATTCTGTGTGCATATAATAAACACAAGCTGTCCTACGATAATTTGCTGTTTTAAATTGACCAATGGGCAATAATGCATGTGTTGAAAATAAGTTTTAAAATATAAGTAAATACACTGGCAGCGTTCCACTTCTCACTCAAACTGATAAATCTGATCAAGTCAAGTATTATGGTAACGTATTTTAAGGTCAGAATAGGAAATATAAAATCGGAACAAGTATAAGTACGGACAAGTCTAAGGCAAGGATACTCTTTATCGGCTATATTATTTAATACCGCACTGAAAAAAGTGTTATTAATATGAGACATAATGATGGAACTTATACAGGGTAAACTTACAGGGTCGCACTATAGCCTGTAGGACTTTTGTCATACGCAGATGACCTGGTACTGATAACAGAATCGCAAAATGAACTTAAGTCACTATTCAAAGTCCCGCCACACTGCTGTTTTAAGTGGACGATCCGGTTGTACGGCTAAAGCGATAACGCACCATGTCAGACGTCTGGAAAAGTCGTTAGCAAAAATAGTTCTACGTATCAATGAAGAGAAGACAAAATGGTTTGAAAGGTATTGTAAGGTATTGTAAAATATGGTTGTAAGGAGGAAAATCATGTAAGATTAAGCCCTTTTTTAAGTATTAATCAATATAATTTCGATAGAGCAGAGACGTTCAAGTACCTGGGGACGATACTAACAGAAAATAATAACACAGCAAAGGAAATAGAAGCGAGAATACAGTTTGGAAACGAACGCTTTTTCGGATTAGCAAATCTGTTAAGAGCTCGATCCCTGTCAAGAGACTTAAAGAACCAATTATACACTACCTTGATAAGATCAGTTGTGTCAGAGACTTGGGAAATCCGTAAAACCGATGAGAATAGACTCCACTCCTTTAAAGAAAAATTCTGAGAAGAATTTTTGGAACAGTGAAGGAAAATGTAACCAATGAATATAACCCATTACTACGTACAGTACTGAAAAAGAATCGTACAAGAAAAAGACCCATTGGAAGACCGAAAATGAGATAGGAAGATGTATTGAAGAAGGAAGAGGAACTGTGGAAAAACTAGAAGGAGGAAGTGATTGGAGGATCCGAAAATGCAAGCAGCAGATCGAGAGGGACGGAAAGCTGGATGTATGATGGGATGGTCCTAGAGGCCGCAAAAACTCAATAAAAAAAAAAAATATATATATGTAAATCCTCATTGAACATTCTGAATATAAACACCAACGTCACAAATACTTAATAAACCTTCTTTCCAAAAATCTTGAACAATTTGTAATGGAATCCATCGTATACCTAAACACACTACATAGTATACATTAACACACGAGACACGCCATATACATAAAAAAAAAACAAAGTCAAAAAAGAATCGGACGGGGTCTTGCTCTCCTGTACAGTAGGTAAAGCGTACCTCCTTCATAAGATAAGTCATTATAATGGATGTATTAAATTTGAATGCAATGATAAGTGTCATTGCATACGAAAAATGATTCTGAAAGGAAATGATTTTGTTAGTCTAGAATAGGTATAAATATTGTTATAATATGGGAAATTGTGCTACATTTAAATTGTAATATTATGTCAATGTTTTGACATTTTTCATAAAAATTTTAACTTTACGGTCTTATAAAAAAATTTGTTTTATTTTATTTTTTTGAATAATTATGTTATCAAAAGCAAAAATGTATAGTCAAAACGTTGTGATTATATGTAATTTATTTTGCGGATATTAAAACACAAAAGGCGCAAACATTTGTATTATAGTTGTTCTCTGTATGTTTTTCAATAGTTTAGTTAGTTTTAAAAATATAGTTGAGAAAATAAATTAAAAGCAATCTATTAAACTTTTTCGATAGTGGAAAATTATCGGAGGTAGACTTATCTGCATTTCTATTAAAAATACCATAGAATTAACAAAAATTGGATACTGTTCTTTATTTCAAACATTATTAAAATATATCACTAAATTTGATTAATAATTATCTACAAAATAAAAATTTGTTAAATCTAAATTAAGTTTTAAAACTGCATATGAGAGAATAAATCTTCAAGATTTTTAACTGTCATAAAATTGTTTTACAAAATTAAATAATCTTACGTCTTGAAAGCAATATCGCTCTTACACCGTACAGATTAAAAATTCCACTAGAAAATCCAAATTTAATTAGTACTACGTATGAATCTTTGTTTGTTGTCATCAGTTAACAATAAAACAAAAATATTTTATTGATTTTGTATTATCTACACATTATATTGTATTTACCTCACTGGATTGTATTACTATATGAACCATTTACAAACGGTTAAAATTAATATTTACATTTAATAAGTTCATAGATTTACATGACATTAAATTATAATGAGTATCTAATAGACAACATAAACGTACATCAATAAAGTTCAATTATTTATAAATTAAAGTATTCAACTTCATAATTAAAAAATATATATATAATAAATAAAATAGTCAAATTATTAAAAATATTAATTTTAAAAATTAATTATAGGTACTATAGTCTATAATAATAATATTATTATTTGACAATCTATGTAAAGTAAAGAAACTTACTTATAATTAAATTACTGGCCGTGATATATTAATTCAAATGATAATATGATACTTCTCTATTTTCAAATGGAAAAAAAAAATTTGTATCATCTGGAAATAATATAAGTAAATACATATTGTAATTAAATTAATGTTTATTCTTAGAGTTAGAATGATTTTCATACTAATATTGTAGTATTCTATTATTTAGTAATGTTAAAATAATTAATTATTTTATTTTTTTACTTATATAAATATAGTTTTATGATTTACAAGCTTTGCAGTATTTATTGTCTTAATTTACTCGTAATTTAATTACTTTATATTTCTAACACAAGCTTTGGTTATTATAATATCTAATAATATATAATTTTTAAATGTAATTTAAAAACCGTGTATTTAATGATAGGTATAATGTTTTGTAGTACATAACGTGAGTAATGAATACTATATAGATTTTCTACATTCAATCAGTGATATGATTAATTTAAGTTAAAGTATCCCAAAATCCTTTGTTTTGATATACAATACTATAACATAATAATAATTGCAATTTATATAAGTATAAAATATATATATTTACACAATTTAACTATACATTACTATAACATAATAATATTTGAAATTTATAAGTATAAAATACATATTTACAATTTAACTATACGTGTATACTGCCATCATAAGCAAAAACGTCTATACTATTTAAATATGATACGTGTATTTAAATGTACATAATATGATTATAATATGTAATTATTAATTACTTACCAATAGTTTATATATTTCATTAGAAATTTGTCCGAAATTCTAACATATTTTTGAATGTCTTTATAAATCAATATTAGTAAAGCCTGCTAATATAGTAATATACCTACCTAAGTTTTCCCTCAAATGTTATTTCAAGTTAGTTGTTATAGTTAATAGCATTAGTCATTATTATTCGATATTTATTATACGTATACTTAACGTTTTTAGAGGAATGGGGGATAGGAATTTAGAAATATTGTTTAAACGTATAGACTTAATACTTTATACAAACATCCAAATGAATATTTTGAGTAGTAGAGGAAAATAATTAATTGTCTAGGCAGTGTAAGGGCGGTTTTAAATATCTGCGCCAACTAGAAAAATTCATTACGATGGAAACTTTTTTTTACCAACAAAAATATTATTTTTATTATAAACATTTTACACAATTTCCCTTGGCTAGAAAAATTGATTGACTATATTGTGTTATATAGGTGTTATTGTATTAATATTGTTATAGTGACAAGTACGAGATTGTACTTGAACTTCACACTCAGTCTACCACCTTAAACTCAGACTCAATATGTGCCTAAGGACTTCCTGGCAAGGTTTGTTATTCAATCAACAGGACTAGATTGAAATTTCTTAATTTCTGATGCATCACACAAATACACTTAATATTAAAAATATAGGATCAATGATCATTAAATATATTACCAGCGTAAATTGTTGAATAAAAATATAATATACACAATTAGACATAAACAAATAGTGATAGATTGAGAAACAGAAAATATTGAAGAAAAGTCTTAAGAAAAAATAGATCTTAATACTAAATATTTATGAAATTATGAGGTTGATTAGACATGTGATAGGCATATACTTGTAATTATAATCACCTACATATTAATTTACAGAATACAACAAATAAATATTTTAAATCTTGTATTGAAACTTGAAGGAGGCGTAATTTTTTTGATCTGGGTATACGCACCTCAAATTTTATTTATTTTTCTCCTTCCAGACGATTTTATAATTATAATACAACTGCTAAACAAATAAATCACTCGTAAATACTTACTCTATAATTGAATATGCTTTATATAGATTTAACTAAGATTTTGAAATTCTGCGTTATTCAATTAGGTACCTATATTATTATATGATTTTATAAAATGTCTAAATCATAAATTCAAAAGCATCATTAAATTAATGTGGTTTTATGGAATTAAAAATGGTAACAATTGTAAAACTAGTTATGGTTGTAAAAAGTCTGTATATATGACTGTTCACATAAATCTGTAATTATCAAACGTTATAAGTTATTTATAAGTATATTCTATGTGACATATTGAATAAGATATTAATGTATATCATTATATGATGTAACTAGTTGATGATCGATGATTATCCAATTAATTGAGTTAAATTAACGTTTTCTGTTCCATGTTATTATCGCTGCCCACAGGTATAAAAATATGGTGTCGAGTACTATGGCCTATTTTTGCCAACTCAAAATGTAAATTAGTGAGTTGAAAAAAAAAACGCTTTCATGAATTTAAAACAATTCTATTCTTAGGTTTTAATAAAAATAAACAATCATGTAAAATTTAACGTAAAATAATATGTTTTCGTTATAAGAAAAAAAAATTATAAAGACAGATACAGTCAAAAGATTGAGTTAATTTCACAAGTAATAGGTAAATATACTATAGGTAAATTATGTACAGTTTCTCTCGTGTCTTGACCATTCTCCATTTATAAACGTCGGAAATTGTCACTAAATTCAGGGCATCGAACCGTCTCGCACGCACGCCCCCGAGCATCACTGGAATCGGCAGCCGTACTCGTTGCTACACCGTCTCTATTAAACAACCTTTTTTTTTTTTGATTTACGCGTATACAGAGTATACATAATATACACCGATTTTATAATATATGTAATTACTAATGCAGGAACGCGATGGTTTTGTCGAGAATCCGAAAAAGAGAACGCCGCACGAGCTGTGCGATTGCTTTGAATCTCTCGAGCGAAAAATACAACCGCATCCAACGAACCGGGTACAAAAATTCAATAACATATTATTATTATGTGTAAAGACACTTATACTACATTATGTCTATGCGAACGCGTTAAAAAAGTAACTGAGCAAAAATGTGCGAATATTATTGTGGTATAATATTATGCCAAGGACGTTATAGGTACTTATATATTATAATACATTATTATAGCTCCTCGTGAGAATGATAAACCCTATACCGCCCGACGTGTTTGTGGCAGTTGGGCGCGGCGTGCGTATATATTATTTGTTCACGTCATTATATTATTATAATATACTTTACACGTTATGCAAAATGTTTTCGAAAAGTTTTCCGACTTGTCCCGCTGCAAGCGCGAATATTGATAGAAAAAAAATCGAACAAATATTATGACACGCCTTCGTGTGTTATACGCGTACGATATATTATAGATCATATAATTATAATTTCGGAAAATGTCCTATTTCCGTCGCATATATTTTTCTATAATATACCGTGTTACACCGATGGTGCGGAGATGGGAGGTTAATTGTTTATTTTCGCGCGGGTGCGTCTATCATATTTTTTTTCTCATTATTGTGTATGCCATCATATATTATCATAATAATGTTATATCGACGTGGGTAAGGTGGGTATTAAATACGTATCAGTAAGGATGTATCGCCGCGATACCGATACGGCCGGACGGTTGCAACGGACCGTTGTGACGGTACACCGGGTCCTGCGACGGCGGTGCCGGCAGTGCGGTCTGCTGGTGGTGGTGATGGTGGTGGTGTTTTCGGTGGTGATGGTCGTTGGCGTGGTCGTTGTGGTTGTGCCTGTGGTGGTACGCCTCCGCGTAACTGTGCCTGTACCTGGGCGAAACGGGCGCGGCCGCGCTGCTGTCCTCGTGCACCGCGGCGGCCCGTTTGTCGGCCACCGCCGTCATGTCCCGCGGTGGTCTGCAGCCGCCGTAACCACCGCCGGCGCCGAACTCTGCGGTGGACGACTGATGATGGTCCTCGTACGCGTACGCCGCCGACCGACGCTTGTACTCGCGGCCGGCCATCGGCGGCGGCGGTGGCGGAGACGACAGGCCGTCCTCGTCCGCGGTTCGTCCGTCCGACAACGTGTCCGGTCTGCAGCAGCCGCCGCTGCCGCTGCAGCAGTCCTCGTAAGCGTAAGCCGCCGAACGCCGCTTGTAATCGTTGACGCGCGACGACGACGACGTGGGCCGCGGCGGCGACGGTTGCGCGTCGCTGAAATGGTTCCGTCTAGGCGCGGCCCTGGGCACTGCTTCCGTCACCGGCCGGCGCTGCGGGCTCTTGTACCGCTCCTCCGGTGGCGACCGTCTCAACTGGTGATCCAGATAATCCTCGGCCGAGTAGCTCCTGGGCGCCGGTCTCGGTTCGTCGTGTTCGTGCTGCGGACAAACGAGAACAAACGAGATAAATCCACGTGTCTGATATACGCGAAATGGTATATTTTATGGTTATATACGACAATATACCAGTGGCAAGGTAATAGCTCATTTAAGAGGCAATTTCCTTGGGGATTTTTGGGGTGGCTGGGTGGTGGCTCATGGGTGTACGTGTACCACCTATATGGCCATACATATATATTATGTATAAAATAGAACTATACTCAAGTTAAATTCAACTCTTTTTTTGTATAAAACAATGCGTATACGATGATTACGACGTAGGAAAAATTATATTTAATTTGGAGTTTTGGTTGATGAGTGGGTGTCAGTGAAATTTCAATTGCTTTTCAGTAATTATAAGTTTGCCACGCTACTTTATAACATTAGGCATTACATCGCAGCCCACAGTCTATGGATTTCCAGTTAGTACATGAAGCTATCGAACCGTATGATAAGGTATCTGAATGATGAGGGATATTATAGATTTATCCCAATAATACGTAAATGTATCCATCATTAGAATAAGCTTAGACCGCTGAGCCAGACCGTAGTCCAAAACTGTGGTGTGTGAGGCGTATAAATAATGGCGTCCAAACACTCCAAACCAGTAAGTCCGAAATGGAAATTGAAAATTGGATTGTAATTGTATTTGATGTGTAGGTTTATTGGGCCGGTCCAGCAGTCCAATATCAAATATAGTACATTATAATACAACATTTGATTATTTAAACAAAAATTACTTCTTGTTTTGTGTCTAAATTTTTTTTAGTAAAATTGGTTCAAAAACATTTTTGTCTTAAAAAGTCTTATTAAACTAAACTAAATTGAGAAATGTAATAAATGTATACTAGGAACATGAAATAAAGTCATTATGATGATAAAAACAATTAGTGATTAGTAATAAAATTATTAAATATAATACAAACCTAAATATTAAATACATAGAAATTCAAATTCATATTTTGAACCATTAGGCCCTCTTTATAATATTATGACGGTATTAAAAAAAAAAACTGTAGTCGCCTGGATAGTAGGAGACTAGGCAACTAGACGACATGAGCATGAAACGATGTCACTGAAATCGCCGCGACTGAGTATCTGACGCAACTAGACATACCAATCTCTTCGCAACTCACTGGTTGCCCGAGCCCGAGTTATTTAATATCAACAAGTTTTGAATATATTTTTTCTATAATATATTAATATATTTGTATTATGGAGCAAAATTGTTGTATAAATTTAATCAATAAAATAGAAAAGCATCCTGAGCTATTAGGAATTTTCTTCTACTTCTTTTTTTTTTTTTTGTATATAGTGTTTATAATAATAGTAAAGAACAATATCTTATCAACTCATAATAATGACTAGAATCATTACTTAAAGCCATTAATACATTACAAATATTAAAAATGATATAAACAAAATAAAATTATGAAATACTAGAACATTCATCGAAATCGTGAGTCGACGCACTAATTTGATAACCCGTGTGTGAGGATAACTGAAAACTTCAGTTACCTAGTTACCTAGTTTCCTAGTATCTAAATGACTATAGTTTCTTTTGAGTATCGTTATGTGAGGAGGGCTTAAATGGGTGGAGGTACAGTCCATGGACTTAGCCTGGCGTGACAGTCCAAATCTACAAACAAAACCAGATAGAATATGGACAATTTAATAGCTAGAAATCGGTTTCAAGATATGTGGAATTATATCAAAAGATTAAATGTATATATATTTTTACAAATATATTATGTACATTATATATTATGTAATTGGTAAAATATTTTGGGATTTGTTAGTTTTTAAGCCATGTTTTTTAATTTTATAAGTGTTTAGACGTTTAAAGAATATTTGATAATTTTAATAAACTTCAAGCCCTAGTTTACCTACATTTATATTTTATAATTATTCATGTATTATATTATATACCTATTATAATATTATTTTTATTACATTATCATTATTTAATATTTTAGCTTACACCGATCACGTAATGGTATATGCATTACTCTGCTGTGTTATCGGTGCTCGGGACGCGATTCCTTTTACGGATCATGTAAGAACACGAAGCGTTTACATTCGCAGTCCTTAACGCAAAAGTTGATTCCCAGTCACTATTTCTTGTTTTTAAATTATCACGTTCACATATTATGATATGCATTGCGGATAAATTATTTTTTATCGTTTTAGTGTAGTAGTATCTTTTACGTCTGTGAACCATCGCGTTTAGTTCATCAAGTAAATCACAAAAATAATATTATTCTACGAAAATATATTTTCTTAGAATTCAATTTACTTTTTTGCATTTCATTTGAAAATGAAAGCAGTTACATCCATATATCGTTCTCAACAAATACAAATATGATGCAAAATGGAAATGTCGTATTCAATAAATGCCTTCTATGATTATTATTTGGCGATATTATACGTGGCGGCGTTTTGCTACTCTGTAATGTACTATTTAAGTAATCTTATCAACCTACAATCCCACCTCCTCCAACAAGATGTTATTATTATTTTTGTTGATGTTGATACGTGAGAATCTGTAGAAATAATGCGCTTCAACATTCAAGTATATTAAATGGTTTATGTGCTCGAATTGCTCATAATTTTTTTGCATTTTTTAAATTTAATTCTTACGAATGATTTACTAGTTTTTTTGTTTAAAAAAAATCAATTGCGATATGGGTTTGCATTTTTATTACTGCACGAAATTCACTTATAAAAAGTGACATAATTAAATTGTTTTTAGTAAATAGAAATGATAAATATAATTGGTTTGTGAGAATAGAGACGGTAAGTGACGAAATCAATCTAGATTCTGCAATATGTTTTTAACAGATTTTTTGAGATAGCAAAAGTGGTCAAACAGATTGTAAATTGAAAACATTTTAAATTTTATTACTTCAGAATAATCACTTGTTGATTTTTTTAGTAGTTAAAACACATGTCAGAAAAAATGTAAATAGTTTTTACGAGATGTTTACCATTTTTGACTTTCCGTAATACAATATTATGAATGTGACGATCTACCACTACATTCAGTTTTCAAATTAAAAATAATAATACTGTAATACATATATATAGTTTGCAAGAAGAGAGTTCAATACTCATTATCCATTAGTATTCTGCAAATACTAACGTATTCATATACATTTCGATTACCATAAATTACCTATTCCGTGAGAGTAAACTCAATAGGCACACGACCTCTATAATAGCTAGTCTACTGTCTCTATTACCACGATTTGTATTCAATATAAATATTAAATTTATTTTGCTCTACGTGAAGGATATAATATTAATTACTTTTGATATGATATAAACACCGAGCAATCTATTTAGCAATCTATTCATAAAAAATAACATTATCGTAGTGGCTGATTTTTTTAAAACTCATTATCATTTAAAGAAAATAAAAGTTGGAAACCATGAGTCATGCGTGTTTATAACAATGTGAAATTTTTTGAGACATAGTAATCGTTAATTTGTTTTCCGGAAATGGTCACACGTTTAAGAGAAAATCATATTATGCATTTCAACGGTTTCGTATTTCATTCAAATACCTACCTATACGGTCTACGATTATTATGATTTACTTATTTCACAATTAAAATAGATATGTTTTGAATGAGGTATAATAATATATAATAATAATATAAGTACGTGTCAATATTAATTATTTTATAATTAGTAATTATTTTTCAGATTAAAATCCAAATTGCTGCTTTTTATTGTTATATTGTAACTACCTAATTAATTATTCTCCAATACAAAATTCGACACATGTATTAATGGCATAAAAAAACTAAAATGAAAAGAAAAAATCCAAACATTTTTTTATATACACTACATTATTTTCAGTATTAACATAATTTTATTTTATTATCAAAATCTTTACCTGTATGTTCCTAGATCGTCTATTGGAGAAAGAAAGTTTTGAATAACCAGCATTGTAATCATTATCTAAACTTTCTCTCGATCGGTTAGTTCTTCTAACATTTTTCAACCCTTTATCATCGAAATCATCATTATTATATCGGTTTCTGTCCATTTCGTCATCAGAATCGTGATTTCTTGACCAATCGCACGAGCCTCTGACTGCTGCTCTAATCATGGGCATAGCGTTTTCCTTTCTTTGCCGTTCTAGACATTTTTTTAAAGCAGACCGTTGCTCATCGATCCGTTCTTTTTCTAGCATAAGGAACTTCTCTTTAGCATCCTTGAATCGCTCTCTGGGAGATTCATTGATTATAGAATTATTTGGAGACGGCGTTCTCTGACGAATTTCTACTGGTTTCCGTCTAAATTCTGATGTTGTGGGTGTTCCAGGGTTCTTGGCCACTTCACAGTTTCTCGGCCTCGGTTGGACTAGTGCGACGTTACGATCTGAATATTTTTCTCTCAGGTTTGGTGCAATATTTTGGTTTTGGCGCTTAAAATTAGTTGGATTCATATGATCAGGCTTTCCATAATAATCTTTTTCCGGTGAGGTCACTGGACTACTGCTACTGTCCACGCCACTATCTTGTCTCCGTATTCTGGGTAGTGGATGATCATTCATAGATTTTACAAACAAAGGTTCTTCTAATGGATTCGTATTCCAATCTTCATCTGAAACATTTATAAGTACATAAGTCATGTTATTAAAATTAAATATATGATTTTTAATTCAAAATATGTTTATTTAATTATGGTCATAGCCATCACCATCAATTCATCACGAAGCGATAATTATTAATAACTATAGTTTACGAAACCGTTTAAGGACAACAAGTATGATTTCTAATTATTATTATTAGATAAAGACCGGTTTTTTGCAACCATCAGTTACCTAAAATATAAATATATTAAGTAGGTTAGGTTGCCAATGAAAATAGTAGGTATTATCTGAAATCACGAGACTTATAACTAGTTTCAAATAACATTTATATCTATAAATTATAATAAATATCCAATAAAACCTGCACCTTCCAGCTGAATATGGTTGTACCTATACATATAGCATTAATCGATTCTCAACATAACTGGAATCGTACGAAAATAATCGCAATAGTAGTAGTAGTAGTAGTAGTAGTAGTAGTAGGTATTCACTCGTAAATTGAAATTAATTGGTTTCAACTTTCGAGTGCATAATAGCCGATAGAAATAATTGAGGACAACTTGAACATGTTTTTGGCCACTTTAAACGTGAAGTACCTTCATGTATAATGTATAAATACTGCATATAATACATATGTTTATATAAACACAAATCTCAATTTTTCGCCTAATGCCGAATTAATAATGTAAGCAACTGACGTTTTATTGATCACTCGTTTGTTATATACCGAAATAATACTATATAGAAGTATTGGTGTCGTTTTGATTAACCGGTTTCATACGTACTTTGCCTAGAAATCTAAAATCCTATATTTTGACCTCTAGAATCCTTTCTCTTGAAGCTGTCGCCCAAAATAATGACCGAAATAATAAACCGGCTTACACAAAATATAATTTATTGGTATATTTACATACATTAATGTACATGCATGGAAGATGACCACAAACAAAATTATACGAATGTATTATTGGTTAAACTTGATTATAGGTACCTATACACCTATGTAAATTGAAAATCGATATACGGATCGATACCATAAAAATAGTTTTGCTTGCTGTACAGCGTATATATATTAGTATGTAGTAGCAAAACAATGGTAGTTTATTATTTTAATCGGCTGTACGGCACAATTCGCACGGTTTTTTTATATAGCCACAAGAAGGCATGAGAAAGAGGTCATATTATTATGTACGAATTGGCGGTTCACCACGAAATACGAACGAATCAAACACTAAAATACGCGGAATTGTACAGAACAATTTTTTTTTTTCGTGATGGTAGGGAATTGGACGTGTGAGAATATATCTTTATAAGGATGACTTCGTAACCAAACTATTGTACCTTAGGTTTTATATTTTAATATTGTATTCTCAAAGTCAAAAAACTATGCAGTAAATATTATGTAAAATTAATTTTACTAATTTTTGATAGTGGATCATAAAATTTGTTTTAAATAACTTTCATTTGCGTATTGTGTATAAATTATTTAAGTGAAAAAAATTGATATTTCGACATCAGTTTGATTACAAATCACGTCGTGAATATTCTATTTGCGATATCAATTGATAATTGTTCATTTATAAGCTATTTAATGAATAAATAATTAGACTTAATTAAATCAACGAAAATCATAGGTATCGAATCAAATGTAAAAACAGTACATATTTATTAGACATTAGATACTACAGCAACTACAGTAATACAATTTTTAAAAGAATTGTCACTTGGCGCTTTAAACGAACGCCTACAATATTTCTGGTTGTTGTACTGAGAATACTATATAGGTAGTGTCATAGTATATATTTAAGTACCTAATTATATAGAATTTAAATTGTTTTGTATTTGAGACAAGGACAACTAAAAATTTGTACGGAGAAAGTGCACCAGATGAATTTTACAAGAGTGCTTCGGGCCACATACCGTTATCCAACTTGGCATGCAATAACGCGAACTCGTGTTTCTTTTTACAATCGATATTATATTCCCGAGTGTGATTATTTTACTAAGTATATTATATAGAAGTGAAACGTACAATTTATGGTAAAATAAAACGAAAATTATTTTCGCGCAGAGGATTAATCCACACGCCTATAACACGTATATAATATACGTGGCTATTATATACCATACTTATAGCTATTTATCTTACGTACGGTGTGTTTATACGTTAAAATAATGTACTTATATCATTATTATACATGCATAATGTACAGAAGATCGAAAAATAATTATTATATTATGTTCTTCGTTCAATGGCGTTAAGATACGCATATACCGGACACACGAATAATAATATATACAATATATGATCGTCATGACGAAAAGATGTATTATTACAGCTAGCTAGTCTTCCCTTGGCCGTTATTGTTGAAATCCGTCTTTTCAACAAATCGACGACCTCTGACTTGATCCACGTATGTGTATATGTGTGTGTGTCTGTGTGTGTACCAAGAAGAATCGTGCAGTGTGAAAGTCTCTAGCGCTCGCGTATATTACGCCCCAGCTCTCTTCGCCAATATAGACGTTCGGAATTAAAATAATCTGTATGTACGGTCAATCCGAGAATAATACGGCTGTCGCAAATGAATACCGCATACATATATACGTCTGTTGTAAATAGTGCCAAGCCTTTGAAGTTGAAAGACGCGCAGCGCGGTGTGCGAATTCAATCTCGGTTTTTTTATACTTTCTAAATTTCATACTAAGCGATTTTTTTCCAATACAAACGTACGTCAAATGCGTCATATTTTTTTTTTTTTTTGTCGATAGTACCTATTTTACTTCCTTTAGCAACGTATTATAACCATCTATAATTGTAGCAAACTGAGAAAAAAAAAACAAATCACATTATTACCATATCGTTATTTATTCCTCGATAATATGAATATTATATATTATTTTTTAGTACCATTTCATACACTACTTTATCGATTAAAGCCAGTGTAAATCGTTATTCGTTATTAATATTGTATCCTGTTAATTGACACATATTCTATGCACTACGCGTTCTATTATGCCGTAGCGGACAGCATAACGCACCTTAACTGCGATATAGGAGACACGCCTAATTTACGATTTTCTAATGTTTACGAATTAAATGTGTATAATATGTATATTATACGAATTTTCTCTTGGCAATTTTCGAATACCGCGTATAAATGTGCGTATCTCATATACAAAATCGAATTCATAACACGTCATGATATATGCTATGTGCATTTACAAACTATATTATTATATAGGCTAACTATATGACTCCAGACTCCTTATACGAGGCATTATAATTTCGGTGAATAAACTACGAGTACTATATTATAATAATATATATATATATATATATATTATGTATATATATACAAAGCTCGCAGCAACTATGCGGTAAGAAACAAACGTTCGGTTTGCACAATTTTTCAATTGGCGGCGCAATTTCGTTATCCTTATTATTTAAAAAATACCATGGCTGACCTACACGTCCGCATGATTTAAATCCTAGTGAATCAGATACTATTCATATGTGAACCATAATATAATACTAACATTTGAATACTACCTACTCGTGTACATGCATACCTGTACAGTGTACATATTGTATACGCGAACATATAACCAAATAGGTCATCTATATATTATTATAGGTACTATATAAGATCGCTTATATCTATTTATGTTGAAAACCCCCCTCGGGTTAACAGTATTATATTATTATACACGTAGCAAAAGATATATTATCATGGACAGTAAAGCATAACTACTTCTCATCGTGTTGATGTTCATGTTTTATTATATGGACACGAAAATGACCTCTTGTACAGTGCATACAATACAATCTTATTTTAAATGGTGAAATTTAGAAGTGGTTTACGAGTGTAGTTTTCTACGCTAAGGAAAATAACAAGCTCGTTATTCTATGGTTATTATGAAATGTACAAATATTTTATATAAATGATACTATATAAGTCTAGGGTAAGTATTACGTTTGTTTCAATTAATTTTGAACTTATAAAGTAAACCTTTTACTTTCAGAGAAAATATTTGTTTGAAATAAATATCCAATAAATGTTAATATTATTTTTTTGGTACATTTCTTTAAACATGTAAATGTAAAGATAACACTTACATAAGATTCTACTATAATAGGTGTTTTTTTTTCAAGTTAAAAACTTTATGTATATGAATGAAATAATAATGTAGTTCTATTGTTGAACTGATGTTTTTTTGGTATAATACATTATATACCTATATATATTTTATCCTTATATTATAAAACACAAAAATAATAATAGTCAATATTCGTGTTATGATTACTGATTAGTTATTATTACTGATTAGTACCGCAAAGTTATTGAATAGAAACGATTTTTATCTTTTTGTAACTTAAAGATTCATTATTAGAATGTACTTGAAAGTCATTCAAGTACAAGCATTGATTCACCTCAATCATCCGACAATAAACTATGAATAATTTTCACCTTGCAGTATGTTAATTATAAGCAAATAATCTCCTACGGATTTTAAATTATAATAATCTTAACAGAGTTGCCGAGTGTTATTTTTTTTTTATTTCTTTATATACCTATTGATAAAACAATACGTCAATATGTACACAATTAAATTTCATGGTGAATTAAAATTTACTGATATGTAAAAGAAAAAAATTGTAAGTATTATTAACTTATTACTGATAAAAATCTTACATTATTGTTACTTAATAAAATTTCTGTTGCTATAGGTCATTGGTTTTTAAGATTTGTCCATCTTACGCAACTCAACCATTGCTAATTCATTATCTTCGAGTTACGAAGTGCACAGAATACTTCGGGAATTTACCTCACGATTTAATAAATTACTACCTTTATCCAATTGTAAAATTACGAAAACACGCGCGCATTTTAACAGAGCCCACCGAGTGGTGCTTATATATATGTATACGTTGTGTTGTGCAGCATAATGCAGTTTATTTGAATTCCTACGATCAACGACCACCGTGTAATCCACGGTAAAGTTAGTTCACTTATTCTCGAACTTTTTTTCATTTTTGTTCGCGGAGCCCTTAAGATGATAAACCATAGATTCATGGCATCCACAATACCTAAATGAAATTAATTGATGCCAATTTTTTAAACCACAGCACATCAAAATGATGTACCGATGATCTATTTCTATAGATCGTTCCTATAAATTACGTATACATACGTTTAAATAATATGTACTTGCCATTATTAATTATCAACACTTCAAGTCATTTTCAGATAGTAGGGGTTCAAATAATATTGTATGATACAGGTACAATCTACATGAATGTAAAATGTTACTAATTACTACAATATCTGAATTTTATTTAGTTCATGTGTGTCTTTATGGGGTCCCTATTTGATAACTTTCGCTGAACCCTATAGCAAAGGCTCCGTTGAGCACAGTTTGAGAACCGCTGGATTATACGTATTGCGATTTACGTTTTAAGACGCGAATATTTATTTTTATTCCCATCAGGCCCCGTCCGTATAAACATAACATAATATTTATAAACGACGCAATTCTTAAAGAATATTAAATATCACGTGTGTACGCATGCAGCACAATGAATGCAACGCATTCTAGGATAAGGTCCTGTGTGCACCATGCTACTACATGATGTAAAATCCAAAAACCGGTTTCCTATTTGTCATCCTGTTACACCCACTCATCGGTATGTACAGCACCGTTACGGGCACATGATGTACCTCTTACCCGATACTGCAGGCAGTATTCCGTGCGTTATTTATCATTATTATTATTATTATGGTTTTTTTTTTTCCATAGAAGACAAACTCACTCTCACTACATAATAGTAATAATATACGGGACAAGACATGTCGCGCCGTGTCGATTACAAAACGTCATATTGTATCGCAACAATTGCGTCGAGGTACTATTTTACTCATTCTATATATATACATTATAATATTATATTTATACACCAATACATTCCCGAGATGTAAAGATAAAAATTGTTTGAGTAGGTAGCTAATAGTTCTTACACATATTGTATATGTTTACGGGATATATTATTCTGGGATGGACTTGTGGAATGTAGGTACAGCAGTTTTACCAAATTAAGACAGACAAGAAGTGAATGAACGTTCAAGGTTAACAAGGATGGTATTTTATTTTCAGCGCTAACTTCAAAGGAAATATTCTGTCACAGTTGGTTGACTATTGTCGTCGCTGAATTATCTATAGAAGAGTGTAGAAGAAGGTCCATTATAATATAGTCTATGAGAACGATCACTACGGAAGTACCTACTTATGATTTATTCATGTGATTCGTCGTACGTATTGACAACCGATATCGAAATGAAATAAATGAGAAAATTAGGACATTAAAGTCAAGCAGTATAAAAATATTAGAAATGGGATACAATAGTAATAATTGTTTTAATTGCGCCCATAGTACTGATGTTGAATTTTGTTACAGCGGTGATTTAATACAATATTGTTTGGATATCTTTTCAAGCTCTAATGAATATTGAAATAAGTGTGAAGGTATTATTATATTATTGATTTTAGTTTACCTTTAAAAATGTAATATTTATTCTCGGACATGAAATATGAAATACGAGTATTATAGTATGAGTTCATTTTATAATTAATTGAATTAATTTTTAACTAACTATAAAATTGTTTTGTTTACATACCTGCCCAATGAAACTAATAATATTGGGCTAAAATGGTAATGAAATTCTTGCGATTTCGTATCATTGTTATAATTCTTAATCCTTTCATGTGGTACAAAGGAAGTCATATCTGCAATTAAAGGAGAAAGAGTACCATCACCGAAGGAGGAGTAACGCCCACAGCGACCCACATACCCAACGGATACAATAATAACAAACCTTAAGACTTAAGTTATGTTTCTATTTTGTGTTTTCATTGTTTAACCCAGCGGATGTGTGCATAATGTGTACCTATATAAATATATTGGGTATAGACTATAGATTGTTATTGCTACACCATTTTTGTATTGTTCTATACGATTAGAAACATACATTTATTAAAAGTATTATATTGATAAGAAATAAATTGATTTCCATTTTGCTAAGAGCCTTAAATAAAAAAAAGATACCAAGTCATAGAATTTGACTGTAGGTATACATTTTTAATAGTCAATTAAACGTCATTAGAAAGTCGCTGTATGCTATATCCATTATGTTCAACTGATTTTTTATGAGCTATCGCGTATATGCGGCATGTGCATGTGCTAAAGCTGGTTGGGTGACTTGAAACAGGACAACAATCATTTGACCCATATTCGTTCACCATATAAACGTTTCATTAAAAATTATTTTTAATTTATACATTTTTTAAAAATTATCCTACATGAATATCTGAGGACTGAGACATTTGACAATATATATTTTTGCATTTACACCTGTGTATCAAAAATTTAATTTTTACGTGTCAGTTGTCACTATACGTATAACAACAAAACAAACGTTTAATTAAATTTAAAATATTTCAATAATATAATGCACCCGATGCGCGTTTTAAAAAATAAATATAGTTGTTCATTAAAAGTTAATAAGTTCAATTTTATGTGATTCAAATTAGAAATGCATGCGTAACAATAAAATGTCTTTGCATTTTGAGAACTATATAATCGAATTTTAAATTTTATTGGGTCCAACTCCGTAGAACTTGTAAAATATACTAAATATAATGAGATTATTTGTTTATTATTTTGAATAATAAATAATGAAAACACAGTTGGTGGTTTAAACGACATTGTTTAAATATAAATATCACCTAAAATTATGAGATAAATAAGTATTTAAGTTTCATAAAAGACTCTAGGTAACGGTCGTTTCTGTATTTATAAGGATAAAGATGAAAGTGTTTAGTAGGCAGACGGGAACTGGGCACAATTAAAGTCAATAATGTTCCTGTACAATGCAGGTAGCCACGCATTGTCAACCTTGAGAAAGGTTTTTTACGTCCTTGTGTACATATTTTTATAATGGATAGCGGCGAAGACCAGACGCCCTAAACATCTTCACGGTTAAATGTAATGGAGTTCAAAGAGCGTCTATTATAGAAATGCCAGAAGTATTGAATAAAAACGCAGTTCGTATTATATTATATTGTTATAAATTATAGGTACCCACTCGTTTCTTGAACCATACACCTCTCATGATATTTAATGATACTAAGTACAGCTAAAATGATTGGATTTTTGTGACTACATAAACATAATATACTATGTTGCTATATAATATAGCATATGGGCCGGTGTTTGTGCTGTATACAATGTAATCAGTGGCAAATTTTCTACATTTTCTTGAGGAGGGTCTTGAAAATTATATATGCGTTTCTAACGCATAATTTATAATAAAAAATTCAAATATATTAGTTATATCGGCGTCCATAGACCCCCTCCCCCTCCCGGTAATTCCACCACTAAATGTTTCTCAAATACTATTATATTTTAAATATTATTATTATTAAATGTTATAAATTATAACGTCTTATAAGTTATAATTGTAACAGGGAAAAATATTATACTTCACATAATAATAGTAAGAACTTAATAATATTCGTGATATTTTGATTTTGAATTTGAAAAAATTAAACAATTAATAACCAATAAAGATCTGACTGTTTAATAAAATTTTTATGAATAAAGACTTGAACTATTATGGTAAAATAAAGATCGTAAAATAAAATGTAAGTAATATGCTTTCATATCTCACCGGATATTTGTAAAATATAATAATAAATATTTATGGAAATCATTTGATGATAACGGATCGTAACGGATCATAAAACGGGTTCCAGTGTTCCTGGATATTCATAAGAATGAATTTGTTAATTACTTCAGACATTTAGTAATCAGTGCACTTTAGTTGTTTGCATATTTTATGAAGTACCGAATACTTGTACTAGCTATACGTATACGCAATAAGTATAATTTGTTAATTATAACCATGGTACAGGTTTACTGGTATTATGATGCAATTTATTTATAATATATCAAAAATCGAATGGTACCTGAAGAAGAGTTATTATCCGCATATCTGTTTTCCGTTTCGTATTGTTCCGGGCTGGGTGCGTGATCTGATCCTATGCCGCTGGAGCCACCGCTGGATCCCATTTTCGTACCGGATCTCCGGAACTCTTGCTTTGTCCCGTTTACGCCGACAATATTAGAGCTCATACACCGTCTAAAATCAATACCGTTCAGATTGCCCCTGTGCCTGTGCACGGTGTCGTAGTCCCTAGGCGGCAACAATATCGGGGCCCCACCAGTCTTCCCTCCTGTGCCCAACTTTTTTTTCAACTCAGCCGCTAGGGAATCGTACAGGGTCGCCATGTTTCCCGTTCCCGGAACTCCACTTTCGGACGACGATGACGGGGGCGACTCTCTTTTCCTTTCGTTTCTACTACTCGGCGTTTCGGTTTTCGTCAGTCTTAACTCTATCTCATTAAGTTTCTTTTTGTTTTCTGGTCGGTCAATGAGCATTTGCAACTGTCCGGAAAGCAACGTCGCCGTTTCCACGGAATCGCAACGGTAGACGTGCACGTGTACGGGCCATTTGGTAACAGGGTTGTAGAGGAGTAGGATCACGGCTACGAGGTCTTCATCTTGATGGACACAGGTGACTGCGTGGTCGGGGATCAAGTGCTTCACTAAATCACTTTTCGAGCTTTTGCCACCAGGCAACGATGTCAAAGCTGAGACGTTGTGGACGATTTTTAATCCTCTATGACTAACTTGAAGTGTAAACTTATAAGGAGTCACTTTCTTTTCCCTTTCTGCCAAAGTTGATATGACTGGAATAATGCTTTCTACGTCTCTCACATTCTTGCATTCCTGAGCTCCGAGAAACCACACGTAATACGAACTCTTTTTCACGTCTTTTTTCATATTAAAATTGTCTTCTGGCTACACATGTAAGAATATTATTAGTTAATCACTAAAAAAAAAAAAATAGTTATTTATATACTAATACATTAAAAAAAAAAAAAGAAAAAAAAAGCCAACTACACTAAACACGAAAAAAGACACAACAAGTAGGCGATTGAAGAATAACTGATGTTAGAAGTTCCAGGTGCAAGTAACAGAAAATATGGAAGTGGAGGTGGTACCGGTTCATGTGGTAGGTATTTGAAAGGAACATAAACCAGGCAGCGCTGCCAAGCGAAAACGAGATAGGTACTGTCCTCGATGCATATTATTAATAAAATATTATGTTTATTCACCGCAGTCCTTAGAGCTTTTAAACGTACCTACATACAAAACATGTATTGTAAATTAAAATTGTGCATGTACAGTGTACAGCAGTTTTATTTGTAATAAACTAATAACACAATAAACTTAAACCTAATGATTAATTTAGTTATGTTGCGTGATTACGATTATGATTATTATACAAAATATGCAGTACTATTGATACTAGAAACCCTAAGAATAATGAAATCAATTTAGTACACTATCAATTTAGCAAAAATAATTAATTTAAAAATGATTTCTAACTTAGTAAAAAAAAAATATTATTTTTATCCAAAAATATTTCATTTAGGAACAGAGTATACTGACAATAATAGCGAATAGTTCGTTATTTCTTATTATAACCCATATATATTATATTATATATGTGTTAATAGCCCACAAATTCTTACTTATTTTATTTTACTCTCCTAAAATAATTAGATTATTACTATTTTACTAAATAATATGTATAGATTATTTATAAATATATTTAATAATTGAATTACTCATGGTCTACAAGTTTAAAACAAGTGGTAAACAAATTATTTGATATTTCCGCGTATTTCTATAAAGCATGAAATAAGAAACCAAAAGTTTACACCTATCAATTATAGTTAATTAGAAATAGTGATAATTTAAAATGTAAATATAAAATTTAAACACAACCACAATAGAATTTGACTTTAAAAAACTAAGTTGAAAATAATACATAAGTAATTATGTAGGAAAAAGGTAATGAAAAAAAATTATTTTTGATGATTTCGTAGGTGTTTGATGTTGCTTAAAAAAAATATGTAAAACATAATTGAAAGTTTTAACCACAATCCAGCAACTCTTATCCGGATATTGTGTCCTACATACCTATACAAAATTCGTATAATGGAATATTCAGCTGCTCTTCTTTTTAAATTATTGTTAAAAATAATTTTACATTTTTCTTGAAAAAACACATTATTAATAAATTCAATATACCTCAAATGTAAAATCATTATCTTGGTAAATCGTAGAAGAGTAATTTCTCAATTTTTCTTTTATTCTTCATGAAATTTGTTATTGGTACATAAATCTTCATATTTTTTTTAATAAGAATTGAGAACGATAATATAATAATTAATTACAATAATTATGTTGCAATATTATACAAATAAATTTAATTTATACACTATGAAATTATTAATGAATAATTATATATCATTGCAAAATTAATTTTTCATTTTAGGACTATGTATAATCTCAAAAACAACGAACACGCACGGTAGACAAATTATTCAATTTTAGATAGAGTAAAAAAAAAAAAGTCAACTTATATTTGAGGTAGGTATCATTACTGAATTGTCTCTATGTAAATTTGAAGGTATATCTATAATATACTATTTCAATGGTCTCAACTGTGTTCAAATGTCTCTTTGTGAGTATAGTATATGCGTCTGCGACAGGATGCAACTCTATAATATTATAAGTGACTTACACTGTAAGTACTTTAAATTGTGTACAAATTATTTTTTTTCTTCCTATTAAAAATAAAATGACTTCCCTTTATAATTTGTACATTTGTTCTCACTGTCAACGAATGATACATCCCTACTCTCAGCTATGTTTATGTATGAAATGTATATTTTGAGAGTTTAATTGAATTAGATAACGGATCATGTTATAATATTTTAATGAGCACTACGCTAATTTAAAAATGAAAATGAAACTTCGTACTTCCGAGTTTTAATTGTAGTTTCTGTTACGTTTAAATCAGTAAATTACACAAATTAAAACGATCATGCGTGTAGCCAAAATTATTATTTTTTATTTATTTTTATTCGTACCGTTATTCTCTTTCATAAAGATAACTCTAGATGTAAGAGTCGAGAAAAGCTTCTAAAATTACACGTTCATTATAATGCACGTGTACAGTATAAATATATTAAATAATATACCTATAACAATATTATGTACACCCAGTATTGTATATTATAATACGCCTCACACCTGCATGTCGCGGCTGCAGTTTATGTAAATTGAATGTAATTTTAACCGTTTGACATTTAACTGCGGGTAATTTTTTTTACCATCGTTTTCGCGAGACCAAATATAATTTCGTGCATCCCGTTACGTAAATCGTAATCTTTACTGCAGTGCTCTTATCGACGATGGTGGTACCCATCATCGTCCAGCTAACGTACACGTATACATTTAACCTATACGTATATATGTATAATTATAACGATTTTTTGTGCGTAGCAAAGAAGCGACCGCGCAGATTTCTCGTGCTATGTTTATAACTATGCAACAATTACCTCGGATGCGGTCAACGACAACGTTTAATGGTTTCACGTGAGAGTAACATTATACACTTTTACACGGTTTTTTGCTCTCCGTCAGCTGAAAACTGTTGCAGTATATACCTGTAATTGTCTCCGATTCACAGCTGCTGAATGTATATACGTATATAGCAGTACAGCGTATTATAGGTACAATTTATATATAGTAGTATATATAGAAGTATTATCTTGTCATTTCGTACACGTAGATAGCTGTCAAGTTTTCTTGACCTTCGAGTGTTATATTTACACGCACAGATCGTGTATGTGTGTGTGTGTTTGTATGTGTGTGTGTGTTTGTATGTGTGTGTGTGTTTGTATGTGTGTGTGTGTTTGTATGTGTGTGTATACTTGTGTATAGATACTATTAAGTATTAATACCAGTGTAATCTTTCTCTAATAGTTATTATGACATTCGCTTGATAGTTTAGTCAACCGGCTATGACGACAGAGATGATGTACTACTACTACTATACGGTGAGGACTAAGGAGAATACAGCATTATTATACTCTATTCTTATAGCCTAGCTCTGCTATCGGTATAATATGCGATATCCACGGGACGTTCGATTTTTTTTCTCCATATTTTCTCATCGAAATACGCGACACGACACTGTGTTAACAAAATAATTATAATAATAATATAATGTACGATTAAGACGCTCGCGCGATCGCGACTTAACCTACATTCGTGTTTATAGAGGTTGGCTAACAAATAAAACGGCCTTGATTGTTTGACTCCGTGACGGATTTTATTCAATTATAACTATAATATAACGATCGGGCTGCAGTATATCTCATATATCAGAAAATGCTCAACAAGTTCTAGGACAAAAATCAAAAGGGCGTAGTCGAATTCCGACGCTGTCATTATCCACCCGTAAACCAATTATTAAACTTGTGTTAAACTTGTGCACAACTATTTAAAATATAACATCTACTATCCGCAGGCTGTGCCTTAAACATATAAAAAAGAAATAAATAACACTCGTTTTTACTTTATAGACCAGCGGCGTGCCTAAGATTATCTTTAGGGCGTGGGGTGTTCAAAGCCTAAATTTATACGCACTACATATGTACGTACAAAACTGCAAACTACCATCAATAATGATGTCCTAAATTCGTTTTGTTCCCCTTAAAATGCCCGTATTTATTGGTTAAATCTATAAAATGGAAAATAATGTACCTATGTGCATGTTTAGTGTAACCCATTAGTAAAGATTTTATTTTTTATTAACCATCAAACTAGACATTTTTTGAAATTATTAGGTAACGATTATTGCTACAGTTGTATGCAACAGTTTTACTAATTCAGTTATTATTCTTTATTATTATTTATTATTGAGAATCATTGAAACAACGCCTAATCGAATCAATTACTAATTACTATAGTTTTTCGTAAAATCTGCTTAAAACCGTAAAAAAAAAATTGTATACTCATTTACTTGGGAAATGAATTGTTTTCATTAACCAAGATTAGATAAAAAAAGACTTTTTCATAACTCGATAGGGATGTTTGACCCTTATCCACTAGATATACCACTGCAGTTTATTATGGATAGGTACATTATTTTTGTAGTATACTTAATTTACATGATTACAATTAACACAACATTTGTATGCCGGAAATTAACATAATTAATAGTTTGAAAATTATTAGTGAACCGTTTAAGTTGTTGCCTGTTTGTCAATTGAATTTATATTATTATTATTATTATTATATAATAATAATAATAATAATAATAATAATAATAATAATAGTAGATGAGAACAATTTACACAAACAAATAATTTGTACGATAATTTTCCTCAAAAACCAACCCAATCATAATTCACAGTTACGTATAGGTATAATGACAACGGTCTTTAAATTTGAAATATGATTGTAAATTACTACGTATAATATATATAGGTACATAGGTCTGTTAATTCAAACTCTACATATTATAAGTGATAATCAGTTTAAAAATCATCAATAAGTACCTAATGTTTTACATATGATCGTAAAAAAACAAATTTAAACTAAATTATAGAGCTTATATGAAAATATAATATGTGTTTACTTAAACACTTCTTTAAATTCGAATTTTAGCTTTACGCATATAAATAATGACATTTTTAAACTAAACGTATAATCATATGGCTTTAATGCGAATATAATATAGCACCACTATGTACCACTATATTAATATAATACTGATTACGATATACCATAAAGCAATATTTGATAAAATAGTTAGAAATATTGATAGAAATACGCGATTTCCCTTTACGTAATTAATAGCGATTATATATATATAATGAATTATTATAATTAAGTCTTATTAAATATTTGCTATGGATTTAATAACAACTAATAATACATACTCCAACAAAAATCTGATGAATAATCCGTGATTAGAACCTTGAGTACACGCTTTCTGTATGTATATGCATAGACGTATAATATAATATATACTATGGTACGTTCATACACTTTCTCCATCATAGAATAATAATGCGGTTAATAAACCTTTAGACACTTTTATAAGTATAATATATAAATATATATGAATAATAAATTTATAACTCTCAATATCTATACGAACATAATGTACACACAAGCACACATTATACCTATATATGGCTATACTACACTGTACACTGCAGGTATATACTGTGTATATATATATATGTATAGAGTTTTATGATTAAAATATTAATTGATAAAACTGAAAACTGTCATTGCTAAACATGTTAAAAATTTGGGTTTTAAATGAAAAATAAATTCAAGTCATTATATTCTGTATTAGCTATACATTAAACTGAGTATGTCAACAAGCTATGTGTATATGACATAGAACCTATAATATAAAAAAATGTATAAAATTATAATTGACAGTATTATAAAATAATTGCTTGTAGCATAATAGAAAAGATAAATAATAATAAATAACAATTGGTGCGCAATCCATACAATGACATGACAAAATAAAAAATGTTAAAATATTGTTTGATTAAAAATTATTAAGCTTTTGAATTATATGCTAAACTCATAAAAAATGCATATAAAAATAAACGTCTTATGTTTGTGCAAATGTACAATATTTGTAAATTTGCGAAAAACGTAGCGGTGGACGCTAATACTATATAATTAGTGATACATTAAAATACATAGTTTCGACTGTTTCAACTTTCAACTGCTATTATTTTATTTTTTTTTCCATTGGCTGCAGTTTTATTATTGCAAAATTAAACTCTTGTGGAGATCAGGGCCGAATTTTAAAAATTAACCAATATAATTGTGATGGCCATTTGGGATTTGGCTATGTGATCTATTATATTAGTGAACATATTCGTATGTCGGTACTGTAGTAAGGCTAACAACTATTAATATTTTTCAAAATTGCAACAAATATTTCACAAATACATATTTCTCCTATTAATTATCAATTTATTACACTTGATACTTGAATAGAATAAGCAAATCGGTTATATCCTGCATTTGACGACATATATATATATATATATTTAAATGTAACCTATATATTATTTACGAACTAATGTATAACTTGAATAGATTTTTTCATTGATTAACGCCTGAATACCTGTATTCTGTATTATTAATATCCTGAACATCGTTATAATGAACAGGTTGATAAATAATAATGCGATTATATAGTTTATGGTTGGAATTTTCTAGATAAAAATATTATTTTAAAATATTTCATTTTGCGTCTTAACAATACAATCGTTTTTAACCCAATGGAAAATATATCACACAAAAGAATGTTAAATAAAAAACTCTCGACTTCGCTATGAATGAAATAACTGCATATATTTTTCGTTCTGCTTACAATAAAAATTATAATTACCTATTTAGTGAGCACGGTGCGCCAGTACTCAACAACTGCACTGTTCTTATAATTTTTAAAAGTATATTATAATACGTACTTACTGCCTATATACTGGACGCCTCCTTCAATCCAGCCATCCAAGCCTTGTATTTATATATATTTAATATTATATTTATAGTATTAATTGCACACGGATTGTAAATGAGTTTTTTCATAACCATGAAGATATTTATTTTAATAAGTATTTCATTTCATATACATGATACAGTATGTATTATATTTATTGCATTTAAATTTGAAAATATAACGCAACAAAATCGCACGATAAATCATAGCGATACAATTTTTTTTTTTCTTTTTTTTTTTTAATATTTATAATTTTTACTTGAAACTAATTGTACCGGAAAACATTGGTACTTATTTATCCGTAACATTAACAGTCCGGAAAACTAAATTATGTAACATCCAAAACACAAGTCTCTGAAAATGTACCTGTACAGATAGTTAAACGAGCAGCCGATCTTGTATAGTTTTTTTTTTCATTTACAGATATATACATAATATACACCTATTTACCACGATGTAGGCATCGTTTTCGGGATAGTAGCATAATAATAGAGAAAGAAACGGAGTCTACTGGCAATACTTAAATATTAGGTAACCATGATTTGGAACACATTATAGATACGGCTGAATAACTTAAATAGATTCGAAAATATGTCTATACTCCAAGACGCATCACGTACATCAATACAACATGGATATAATATTATTATTATTATATATGCGGCCACATGGGTACACAATTTATGCGCATATTACTGTGTACAAATGAAATGGAATATTTCAAGAGTTTGCCGTACACGATGACAAAACATTATTACAGCAGAGCTGTTATGTCACGTGCAGGTACTTGGTAAGAATATATTTGTTTTATTCGTAGTTCGAAAAGTTAACGCGTGTGAAACTGTGTATAAACGTATTGTTTTACCAAATATATTTGCTCATCACACGATTCCAGTTTATCTGGCCAACACATTTACATATTGTGTACATGTTCTATTTTTTTTTTTTTTTAATTGTATGTATAGTATTTGCATAATTAACACTAATTTTATTATTCTCTAAGTATATGTAATGTCCACTTTCGATTTAAAATTTAAATTACTATACTATACGAATATTGTTGTCTTTATTCGGCAGTCTGCACGTATCGATGTTGAATTCAATGAGACTGAAGAGTGTACTACAATTATTGTCTAACTCTAACAAATCCCAGGTTTTCGATATAAGTCCGTGGTTAATTTTAAATATATACCTGCACACTGGATAAGAGCTATACTAATTGAGGTTAACAACACCAGCCATAAAAAACTATATTGGTATTCGATTTATGAGATACTTATATATTTTTCATCGAACGTCATAACTGTATTTTTATTGGTCGGATTTACTAGGTAATGTTAAATTTCGCATTCCATCACGAGAATAAAATTTTGTAAAAACCATTGATTTGATCAAATTTATTACAAATGTAAATAAAATAGTGAATATTTTTAATCATAAGGCATAAATACACTTGCACACAATTATAATATACCAAATATAATTAAACCTACAAATTATTCACAACTTGTTGAAAAAATAAAAATAAATAAAATTTATCGGATAATATGATTTAGATTTGCATAATCTAGCATGTGACACTGCAGTCTGTATACGTACTACACAAATACAATAAATATAATTGTTACGGATATCAGTAATCTACTGCAAGATCGAGAGTTGCCAAGCATTGCCAACATTTGCCAGTACACAAAGATGGAATTGCAAACTTGAGGCTCAAGTCATGGAGACCGTTTCTATAAAGAGTTCTGACCATCACCGAGACGAAAAAAAGCACACCAGACGCATGGAACTGAGAGAAAGATTCGGAGTCATCCGCGTAGATAACGTGCGCACTTCAGTTTTAGACCTTTAGTTTTATAGCAGAACTTCATTTTTGAACCCTCTCCTCCTCCAGAAAAACCTGGGTTAAGCTCAATTGAATACGCACAGGACAAGGAAGATGTAATGAACTTATGTACAAATGGAAGTTTAGAGAGCTCCTGGAATGTAATCGCGGTGCAAGAGTACAATAGTCGGTGCTAAACGACTAACAGCGCATCCATCCTCTCGGCCGTTGCACACGTACACGTTTCGGTGACACGTTCTCTTAATTATGGACTGACAACTATAAGGAGATACTTCGGTGATATAGAGGATTAAGACTTCATCAAAGTAACCTCTGAGGCAGTGACCTGGTTGAATTATCTGGACGTTGATATTCAATTTAACTTAATGTGAATATGTAATACTTGATTTGATATTTATTTAACTTTAAAATGTTCATCCATGTTAGATATAACAATAATAATTTTAATCTGTTACCTAATAAAATAATATTATTGATATTGGTCATTGTAGTGGCATACGAATAAATAAATAAATAAATAGATACCTACAACCAAAATACATCTATTGAAAATTATATTATCCTGAATTACACAAGGTTTAAAGTACCTATGTTACTACATCTACATGTATTTAATGAATACCTTAATCTAGAATTACATCCGAAAAGCTAAGCGACGAAGGACAATCGTTATAGTCTGAGTACCTATTATCCCAACTGTTCGATTTTGTGAACTACGTCAACCACGATTAAATAAAAAAAAACCTTGCGCGTAATGTTCACTTCTATGCTGTTGAAACTGTGGCAAAATCTGTTTCTCTTCTTATTTTTCTACGATACACTTTCGATTATCATTCTTATTTCATTTTCATCTATCCTCAAGCCTCCTCACCTATCTCCACTGTTCATAATACACATCAACTTCGTTGCCAAGGAGAATGCAGTGATTGTCGTTAGTTATTAATTTACTTTTCTAGATGGATAACCCGGCTTTTCTTATAGATTTATTCTTAAAATCAGATATCTTTACTGTTACAAGTTCAACAGGATAGGCCAGGTCTTCCGAATATAAGGTATGTACATAATAGTATTATTCTTACTATTCATATTGTTTAGTTCGGTCAAAAAATGTATTCCCTACAAAAATTGAGTTAAAGTTAAGTTAACCTTAAATGTACCAACCTTGTCGATGGTTTTTATCTATTTTCAACTGAAAACAGTTTCATAACCGCAGCATAACATGATTACTTTTGAATTTGAGTAATTAAGAAATCAGCACATATAATTTGAACATCTTTTTCTATGTATTCTTATTGGTTGCTTTTAGCGCCCCTTATAAGATAAATATTCACGTTAAAAATATTGAAATTATTGTCTATTATGTATAGGTACCTAAATTCCAAATTGTGAACATCTTTAAAATTAAATAATTGTTGTAACTGTATTAATATTCTACGAGTACATGTTCTAAAATGGTATTTTTTCGTTATTTGTGTTGCTTACATATAACATAATATGTATTAACATTATTATACTTACCAACACAAAATATGAAACAATTGAACGATCATTATTTATATACGATATTTAATCAAATCGACCCTGAATTATCTTAGCATTTTATTGCTATGCACAGTAAATATAATAGATAAATGAAAGGCTTAGAATTAGAAAGGTATAGGTACGACCTTGACCTTTTCATTCATTTATAAGCCATATAACTATATGGCACATTTTATATACGAATTGTCGATATTATAAAGCGTCTATAGGTGTACTTAGAATTAACAACTTCATGAATTTATGCAAAGCGTGGGCGTGTAAATTTTCGATATTGATAATCGTCACCTTGTCGGTATTAGCCTCAAATTCATTAATCTATGTTTATTAAGGCTTTAATATAAATTCGAAATAAATGAAACCGGCATCTAATATTTCATTGTCATAACTCACGATGTGTAAATTCATAATATGTTTCCACTAATTATTTACGTCAAAATCACTCACGGTGTTTGATTAAGAAATAACATCATTAGATATAGGTATAATATAATATTATATAATACGCGCATGCTTCAATTCATAAATGGGAAGATGACCTAGTGACATTATAGTAGTTGTTCTTGTGAAATATTGTTAGATTATTAATTATATATCTTCTTATTGCATTTGTTGACCAATCCAGTACATAATATATATATATATATATATATATATTTAGTAGGTAAGTAACAGTAAAACAGTTCAATATACATTAGATTCGTCGATAAATGTACAATTTAAACGATACAAATTACTGTTTTCTTCCATTTTAAATCATGGTCCATGGTCCATGATACTTTTATCATTGGATATAAAAAAAAAATGTCCAAAAAACTACTAATGATTTCAGAAATGTGGCAATTGAACCTAGTCATTTATAATAGTCAACAGATGCCGTTTGTTTGAAGTCAGTTCAGAGTCAGTTATTGTCATTGAGTTCGTGTGATATCACGGCTTTATTATAACTGATTGATGATATTTATAAATTGGTTTATTTTCATGGTTTAATATGAACATAAAAATTAATAGTATATTGATATTTTAATATTTTCCGATAAAAAAAAAAAAATATTGATAAAAAACAGAAAGAGGCGCGCATTTGTACTACAACAAAAAAATTGTTTTACTAATCATACGATTTAATGAAATTATATTATTGAGAAATAATGAAAATACTTATCAAAAAGTTATACCATATATTCATTACATTATATTATATAGAAAAATAAGTGGTTTATCCGTAGATTTAACACAAAATTGATTCTGTGGATTTAATAAGGCATGCTGATTAGTGATTAAACATAGGAATATTAATATACCTAATACACCATAATCTACTAGTAGTAATTCATGTATTACGTTATAAATTGATACATGGAAAATATGAAAATACAATTTATTATAAAATACGAACGTATTTCTATTTTCCACACATAATGAATACACTATTGGTAGAATTTTGAATTAAAAAGAAACGTGTAATGCGTGTTAATAACGATAATTACACACGCCGTATAATTATTTCTGTTTTATGATTTCCAATTTAAAATTTCTCAAAGTCTGAGACAAATTATGGAGGAATCTCTGGATTGTATCCTATCCGGAAATATTTGACAACAAAATATCCAATTGTAGTATCCAGAAAGCTCTTTTTATTTCATTTTTTTAAACTAAAAATTAAAATATTTATGAATCATAAATTATGATTGATAATGTATTCAAAATAGTTTATTTGACAATATATTTAAGTATACCTACCTACGAATTTTATGTTTAGTGATTTCTATGGTGATTTCACAAAATGTAAAACTAAAGCTACCGTACAATGTAAAATTTTGAGAAATTGTATTTTCCATGTTTTTGTGACTTGTAAGCTAAAATTCTAAAAAAACAAAAACTGTGATAATACCTATGTGGCTAGGTATGATCAAACGACAAATTAACTGATAATTAGCAACGAATAAGATACCAAAAAAAATTAAAACCATCAACATCTTAATTTTTCAGATACCACCGACGAACGCCATTGATTAGGAGGAGCTGTCCCACTTTATCGAGATAGGTCGCGTATCTACGTATTGAATACGTCGACAGCAAAATAAAAAAATAATAGTAAAATTTAGTAAAAATTGTGCAGGCTATACAAATTGAATATATTCAATACATTCGACTGCGGATGACACGATATAGTGCGAATATTGCTATATTGCCCATAACCCACATAATGCTTTATGGCCTATGCTACAACAGTGATAATCAGTTACATTATAACTACCGATAAATATGCAACATATAATATCATAAATAATTAAAAGCAAACAAATGTTTATTATTTATATTTATTATTTGAAAATGTTCACTAGACCAAACCAATACATTTGATGATGCAAAAGGATTAGGCTATAGTTTTTTTCCACATGGCTTAAAACCGAAATGATTTTTTCTGATTTCGATTTCGGTTTAAGATACCTGTTTTTATTTTTTCCGATTTCATTTTTGGTGTAAAATGACCGGTTTTAAACCTTGGTTTTGGCATTTTTTTTTTTTTTTTTTTTTAATAATATAAATTAATTACGAATACATTTATATTTATTATAATTTATAACTTTAGTAAGTGAAAAAGAAAATTTTTATTTTCAAATTCGATAAATTACTGCATTAAATGGCAGGTGCCGTTATACTTTGACAGTACTATTGATGTAATCGCACATCGAAGTACTAATTAGTAAAGTATTTAGAATAAATGATAATAATAGATATACCTAGCATAAACACAATTAGAAAAGGAGGTAATTTATATATACCTATTGATCTACACATAATAATAATTTTATATAAACTTGTTCCATGTGTCATGCGTGTAAACTTGTCCACGACGGAAACAATTGAGATCAACAAAAATATTATTCGATTTCACTGATTTTCGTTTTTAAGAAATAGGTTCCTTACATATCGTGTTACAGGACCAAGAATTTTTGTCAAACTTAAACAAGTTCCGTCTCAGACTAGTTTTAATGTAATACATAATCAAAGCCAATTTTATAATAATTTATTACAAAATGTTTCGGAAAAAGTATACTAATAGGAGATATTAAAATATTTATTATCGTGTGTATAAATGTTTACACAGTGAATATTTAATTAAAAAAAAAAAACAGTTTTGATAAAACTAAAAAAGTAAAATTATTAAATACGAAAAAATGGAAAAAATGAATTCTTGTATATTGTAGTAGATAATAGTTTTATATTGTATATAGACATATAGTAATATATTTATATTAACGTTAATTTCTTTTATTTTTGTTTTTGAATTACATAGTTTTTCATAAAGAAATTTTCTACTAAAAATTGCTCGATATATTTTTGATTTCTAAGCATATTTTAAGTTCTAGAAAAATTTAAAATAAGTACAACGTAAGTAGTTTCTAATAGAAGAGGTAAGTTTTACGATAATTTTACAGTGAATAAATTATGTCACAAAGAAATTTTCAACATTTTTGTAACAAAATTGAATTTGTAATATATGGCTCTTTAATAGTATAATTATTATGATTAATATTTTCTTGTAGTTTCCTTGTGCGCGAGAAAAACTACAAACAAAATTCGATAAAAGGTTGAATTGCATTAATATAATGCATTTATAATCGAGCTTTAAGATTTTTATTTTTTAAAGCAATAATTAAACATTAACATTTAAACACACTCACTCCAGAGGCCGCCACACCATTTCTTGTATTTTACCGGTTGATAATTTCTCATCTCTGCCTGTTAAAACAGAAGTGGTTTCTTAAGTAGTGAGAGTACACAACATATTTTAACATCCATGGTTCGTATCTGTGAATTAGCAGAGACTGGTTCCTTCCTAATAGGACGGTGGAAATTTGTTAACGGTGCCGACTCGTTAGAAACGTTTATATCTTGGCAAACGTGTTGTTTTTCAATGACCTTTTTTCGGCAAACTATCGAAATACTTAGTTACAAATCTCTTGGTTGTATCTATTATCTATAGCAATAATTCTTCTGTAGTTCCTATACCATGCAGCATAAATGCATTTTTATTTATCATTTATCAGTATTGTTTATAGCACACATTTTTTTTTCTACCTTTGACAGTTTAACGTAATATATTATAAGTTTAGGTAATACTTGAATAAATTTTACAAAGAAGTCTTAATCAATGGGCTTGATTCAAAAATAAACTTATTAAATTAATAATCGATATAGTGAATGATGATGAAAAATTCTTAAACAACAATGATCAAAACTCGAAATAAATATTATGAAAGAATCAGATTTCAAAAGTACTATCGATTAAAAGTTATTGTAGAGAAACGCAGTTGGATGAGTAGTAATTATATCTTTTAAAATATAGGTAATTACATCAAATATCGAAACTTAACCTGTAATAACCAATAAAAATATAAAATATTACAACTTTTAGGTTAAGTACCTGAAGTAGGATTCATGATTTAAGATATGAATTATGATATATAATCTTAAGTATCTTAACTCGTGGTAGGATCATTTATTTATAAGTTATATATAGATATCAAAATCAAAGTCGTTATATACCATTAAATTCGTATTTATTACAACCACAGGCACATTACAACATATAAAGTTTAATATGTCTGTGATTACAACAAATCAGTGCTAGACTTTCGAGTTTCGACCACCAAACAATGGGGAAACAAATCAATTTGTTTCCCCTCTTCATACACTTTTGCTGAGTGTATGAATGCTGCTATATATTTTTTATGAGCTTGGGTCACAGCTGTGGGTACTGAACACAACTATAATAATATATTTATCAAAATAAATACATTCAGTAAGGAATGTATTATATTAGGTCTCTATGATCAAGGTAGGTATTAAATGATAAAAATTATAATATTCAAAATAAAACTATTTTATTTCAATAAGATTATTATACACAGAACAATAAAGGTTTTAATTTTATGAAGTTGAACAAATTAATAATAACTATTATAATATAGAAATATATATGTAAGTATATATATAAATGTATACGGTTACTAGTAGCAATGTAGCAATCAACAAACTTAAACAATAAAAAAAATTATACGTACTAAATATATATTATATATATTTATATATATGTATGTATAATATTCACCCTAATATTTTTAATAAATGATAATTTAAACACAAAAAAGTTTAAGTGGTTTCATGATAACCATTATTTTTATAATATGTCTTATAAAAATAGATAAGTACCAAAACATTATTTTTTTAAAAATCAGTAAAAATATTTTAAAAAAAGCGGTTAAATGTCGGATTCAAACATCAATTGATGTCATCTAATGTTCACATCATTATAATAATATACTAATATCATCTAATAAGAATTAAAAAAAATATATAAGTATTCTAACTTAAAAATACTTAAAAATATTATGCATTTTTAAAATAAATGTCATATTGGTTAGATTAAGTTGGTCATATTAGCTATACTCTTTAAAATTCGAGTTAATTTGACTATTCTAACATTATTGCTAAAATTAAGAGATGAACACAATTATCATAAATTTGGCTTGATATATTTTAACATAAGACACTGGGCAATTCAAAAGATATAGAAACTAATGACAATTATTGTTAAATTATGATTAGTGTAATTATTTTGAAATAGTCCATCAATTAAAAATGATGTTAAATCTCTTAAATCAAACCTACTTATAATTTTTAGGATAACTATGAAATTAGAATTATATTTAAAGTAATTATGTTTGCACAAAGTTATTAATCACAAATCGAAAATATTGTTATCATAACCTATCTTTTGAATTGTCTTATATTTCATTAATAAATAAAATGAAACCCTGTGAGCATATAAGTCTAACATATTTAAAGACTTAACTTATACAATTAAAACATAAATATTTATTAAGAACTATATGGCAATAGATACAAATTATTCGATTTGTTACTTAAATCCATATTTGGAGCAATAAAATAAATACAAGATATCTAAACCCAATCCCACTAATTAATAATATAGAGCAAAGATAATGTTATCAAATTACAATGCTAATGAAATAACTAAAATAAAAGTATTAACAAAATAATTAAATCAATAAACACATTTATACACAGTAAAATTTATGTTAATGATATTAATAACCTTATTCATTTAAACTTCAATGTGATACACAATTTTTTTTAATTTTTAAATAATTTTCAAGTCAAACATCAAAGACTTATGCATAAATTTTAATATGATAAAAAAACTATGTCTATATTAAAAATCATCAAATTATGTGACTAGCATTTAAGATAATTTTTTCTTCTAGTAATTAAAATAAGGTACATCCAATTTTAATTACGAATGAAGATAGTTAATAAATTCAAATCAGTTATGTTCAGATAAAAATTATTTTTAAAATTGTAAATAATATGCAGAAAGTAAAATATAACTAATTGCATTATTTACAATTATTGGTGTTAAATAAGCTTCTTTTAAAATCTGAAACTATCAATATAAATACATTTAAGTATATATAAAATATTAAGAGGCCAAAAAGCTAAACGCCTAGATAATAGCTAATCAAATAAATATTTCTTTAAAAATATATTTAAGTCTGCAATAATGATGAAAAATTAAAACATAAATTTAATGTGAAATTGTTTCTCTCAAATGTTTATTACTATATGATCATCTCTATTATACTTAGTTATGTTTTTTAAGACATAACTTAAGCCTTATCTGAGGCATTACTTTTTTTTGGAGACTCAGCAGAGTTTTCTTCAATTGTTGATGATCCTTTTTGATTTAATTCGAATGTTACTTTTGTTAGTGTTCTAGAACCTTTTGATTCACCAGACTTCTCACCTAAATTAATTGGTATAATAAAAATATAATTTACGACAATACAAAATGACCTTTAAAAGATTCATAACAATGGTTTGAAAAATAATTTTTCGTAGCTCTATTTAAAAATCCCTCTCTAAATTGTCACCGTTTCTCATTATTTCAAACATTTTTGTTTTAGAGATGAAAGGGGCATTTTGAAAAATTTATTATCTTACAGGTATTAGTTTCGAGTCTCACTGACCTTACAAAATAAATAACTATATATAATATCCATTCAAACGAAAGTTATGAAGACCACAACAGTCTTTTTGCTATATTACTTTACTAATATATTTTTTTACACCAATTTGTAACAATTAAGCTATCTTACCAACAGATAAGTATCTTCTTCTGGGCAAGACTGAATTTTTACGCCAATTATCATCATTAGCTGAAGAAACATTAGAAATTGTATTCAATGGCTTTGATCCCACATCTGATGCCAATTTTAAAGTATCAAGAGTAGAGTTCTCAGAGTAACTACGATGGCGTTTCATACGTGCCATTTTCCGCATGGATGCATCTAAATAACCTTCACTCTTAGGTAGTTGCTAAAATAATAAATAAATTATAATTTAAATAATTAATTTATTATTATTTATTTTTTTTTTTTAAATATTTACCTCTTCTGCTTTACGGAAATCTTCAATAGTTTTAAATTTATTTAAAAATTGCTTTAATTTAGGATCTACTTGAAGTGTTTTACTATACTTGTAATATGTCAAAAAAGCCCAAAATTTCTCTAGTCCATAAAGTTGACCTAACCCACAAAATATTATCAATTTAATACATACAATTTTCTTTATCATAAAAAACAATTTACCATTTTCGTAATCTCTTATGGTTTCTGCTTGAAAATCTTTATATAATTCTGGTCTAAACTTTCTTTCAAGACCATAACTAAAGTATCGGAATAAACATTCTAACCCATACCTAAAAACATAATTGATACATAATTGAACATAATATTAATGAAAAATTATTTTAACAAACCTAAAACCACTGTTTGCATCTTCTACAGCCATAGATTGAAATTCTTTATACATGTTTTTATTAAAATTGTCACGCAAAAAAAATGACCAGAATCTATATAATGTGTTCATTTCTTGAGACATCCCAGGTCCAAGTCTTGATCTCTCTATAGATTAATATATAATAGTAACTTTATAAAAGAAATAATAAAAACAACTATATAAATGAATATAGTTTCATAAGTTAATTATAAATTAATTTACTATTTAAGAAGTCATAACTTTCATTTACAGAGTTTGAGAAACAATATTTTTTAAAGTATACTACTCCATGCTCTTAAAACATACCTTTTAAGCAACGTGAATGGTATTTGTGATATGCTTGTTGAGTAAAGTTATTATCCATAAGTAATGCATGAGAAGGATGGTGAAAAGTAGGTAATGATTGAGGTGTGCTGGAAAGATACCCTTCACTCAAGTTTGGACTGGTTCCTAAGGTTCCACTACTGCAAATTTAATTAGTTCACAATTTATTTGTAATGCAGTTATTAAAATTAATAATAAAATATTACCCAAATGATGTTGTACGAGGTCTAGGATGTGCACGAGAGTCAAGCACCCATCCAACATGATGTTCCCTATCTACATTAAAACGACTTCGTTTTCTATGCCCAGACGATTCATCTATATCACCATAGAAATGACGACGGTTTGGCTTTTGTAAGTCAAATTTAACTTTAGTTTTAGTTCGTGGGGCAGTATTAGCTTTTTCTTGAATAATTTCATTATCCTGTATAGTAAAAATGTTAAAACTATTATACAAGAACATGAAAAGTATAAAATTAATTACTTTTCTTTCTACAGATTCCATTATTTCAGTTAAATTATCAACTGCAAGAGAGGGTGGTGGTGGAGGAGGAACTTGATTGACTTTTTTAGGAGCTTTTGGTACTAGCCTTTCAAAAACCTCTTGAGTAACAACATTAACGGTCTTGTAAGATGGTTGGTTCTAAAAATAAAATTAAAAGTGATAACATATACAATAAAATAAATTAAGATAAATACCACAGAATTTGTATGCCACAGATCTTCTTCGTATAACCGTAAGCCTAAGTCAATAGCATGTTCTAGATCTTGGGTCATTTTAACTCGAGTTGTTTTATCATGAGATCGGTCTTCAATTTTTTGTGGACGACTTATCATTTTTTGAGTAATTATCATAAGTTTATCAATATCATTATCATCAAAATCATCTTTGTCACCAAAATCAGATTCATCACTATCTGAACTAAAAATATAAATATGGATTTTAAAAATTAAATTAAATATAAAATAAATAAAAATGTTTTAAGACAAATAATAATTAATAACCCAATTGGATCTTCATTAAATTTATTCATCTTTCCATATGGTACAGAAGCAAGGTCTTCATCAAACTGAAATCCAAGATCCCAATCTGCTTGATTCTCAGGTACATTACGTTTCGATAAATTTGATGACATACTTGGGGTGTCTGAGGATATGGAAGTAGAGTTCTTAGTCTTAGAACGTCTTTTAACCTATAATGCAAATAATGTACCTCATTAAATTACTTCACACAAATAAATAGCACTTTAATGGAATTGTAAGTCTTTAATTTTCTGTCTCTGTCTATCACACGTAAAACATAGAAATTTAGACATTTTCTATATCCAACATATTGATTGATCAACTAATGCGCAAAGAATTTTAAAATTTGATTTAAATTTTTTTATTTAGTCCCCCCCCCAAAAAAAAAAAAAAAAATTTCACAAAATAGAATTTAACGAATTGGAAACATAAAAATCAACAAAAGTATAAATTTTTGGGAATGTAAGTGGAAAATTTAAAAAAAGGTGTCGACCTAAAGTAGACTAAACGATAAATTCAAATCAATTTTCAAAATTTATATCGCATTAATTAATCGTTTGGTACGTTGGAAATAGAAAACGTTTTAATTCCTATGTTGCCTGAGACAAAAGATTATGGATTACAATTCTCTTAATAACTTATTTATTATACTAATTAAATACACAATATATTGTACAAAATCAAAAATAAAGCTATTATAACAATGATTGCAACATACTTCTTTCCACGATTCAATATCATCTACATTTTCAACAGCTACTGTTTTATGAGTATCATTATCATATTCTTCTTCTTGAATTACATCAGACTTTAAACTAGCTATTCAATTTAGAACAAAATATTTTAATTAATATAAAAATTTTAAGTGAACTTTATCTTTAATACGGCATAATTATGAATATAATAATAGCATTTCAGCAGAATGTGTTTTTAACATAAACTTAATCCAGCAAGTCAGTGGCTAGTTCCAAATTTCAATAGTAGCAATTTTATTGACCATTTAAAATTATTAACAAACTATAGATATATTTGATTTTGAAATATTTCAATACGAAAAATGATAATGAAATATTATTTAATGACCTTTTATCATTAAAATAATATTTTAAAAAGGTCATACACATTTGAGAATTTATATTCTTACCATATTTTAAATGTTGACTGTTAATTTTACTTGATGCTTCCATATTTTCACTACAGCTGGTAATGTTTTTCTCATTATTAATTTTTATTTGTTCACAGTCAATTGTATCACAGTTGTCTTCAGTCTTCGATTCTACGGTACCACTCCTTGGAACGAATTCAGGGACATCAGGATTAAGATTCATGGCAGCTTGAGGATCAGAAACAATGTGTATACTTGGTGGAGGAGGAGGAGCAGGTAAATTTTTAACCATCAAGTCAGGAGAGATAAGTGGAACAATAGAAGGTGGACCCATGGGATGAGCAAATAATGGGTTTTGTGCATTTAAACTATTCTTAAATAAAAACTGTTGAGGTATTTCTTTAAGTGGCCACTTGGTTGGATCATTACGACATCTTACCTAATAAAATTTAAATACTTTGGTCATTATTTTATAATACTTTTTGGTTTAAATATTTAAGATTAATTATTAATTTATGAAGTGTTAAAATGATATACCATATGATTATTAAGTTCTAATTCTTCCATATCAATCATGGCTTTCATAACAAGACTAATATCTTGACTTAGTTCTCTAACACGTTTAAAAGAAGCAATAAATGTTACAGGAACATAACCCTGTTCATCCATATGAAACCTGAAGAAAGTATCTTTGCAAAGATTATCTGTTGAAAAATAGTAAGATCTGCAAAAGAAATGATTATTAAAATTAACCTACATGATAATAGTAATAAAAAAAATTTAATTTTAATTAACGCACATTTGTTGTTTAAGAAGATTAATCACAGTCTGTTCATTTATCACTGGGTAAGTCATAAACGGAACTAGTTCACAATAAGGTTGGGTGTAATTCAAACGGGATGGTGCTGAGTATAAAACATCATTTCCTTTAAAATTATAGCTGGCCTGAAAAAATAAACAGCATTTTTAAAAGGTTAATTTAATATCATTATGTAAATATTTTACATAGTGAATATTTCTATTTCATTCGCAATCAAAAAATTCAATCAGTTAGATTAAAAACTATTCATGCAATACTTTAATTAATAAAGGAACTAAAATAAATAATTTGAAGGCAAAATTACATTTTTTCCATCTGATGATGTCTTTTGAGAGTTAGTTTTAGGCTCTTCATCTTGAAGCCTATTGCGAGATCGTTGGTGTCGCAGATAACGCATTGGACCTCCATCACGTTTGTCAGACTCTGTCATAGTAGGGTCAGATAAATCAGGAACCCTTCGAATATTTTTATTCTTAATTTGATTATTACTTTTATCTCGACCACCTGAAAAGAAATATTAGCATGTTTATTGGGTATATTTAGTAATTATACATTTGTTTATTTATTACCTGATCGATCCCTTCGATATTTTGATAACCTACTCCTATAACTGTTTTCTTTGGATATTTCAATATCAAGGGGAGTCCATTTAGAATGTTTAACTGTGAAAAAAAAATGTTTAAAAAATGCATAATAACAAAATAATTACAATTAAAATAAGCTTTCGTCAATATTTTAAGTAACTATTTCATAGAAGGTATATTGGAAGCAATATTCTGATATTGAGTAAGTTATTTATATTACCTAAAATGTTACACAATTCATTTAATTTCAAAGTGAAATTGTTTTGATGTAACCAATACTAAATGGTAAATTGCAGATTAGCAATTTCATAAAATTTAATAAAATACAGACCACTTATTTATTTACACTAAAAAGATTTGCATAATGTTGAATGTAATTAAAGTAATAATGAAATATACATGTATTTACATAAAGAAAAGTAAAGTTAGGTGATAATATTTTTTACTGGTAACTGTTATATTTCAAACAGTGAAAATCAACAATTGCATTACTACTCGATTTGATGAATAAAAATAACAATTAGGTATTAAATTCGCTCCAAAAATAGCATACATAACATTGCTTCATTGATCATAGAATTATTATGGATACTTATGTGTTATGTATGACTTACATATACAGAGTATAAATAAGTCATCTGTATCTTGAATTTCCATATCAAATTTTATTTATGTGCCATCATTCATTATTGGTAAATTACATTCCTAGTAAAGGTAAGGTTACATTAATTTTCTAATAGTTTATTATCAATTTGCTAGTACCATCCAATACTCCACTAATCTTATTAAAAATAACTTTAATGAAAAGAGAGGTGATTTTGGCTCAAAATCAACAAAATTGTTTTAACCTTTAAGATTGGTAGATTATCAGAGATTTAAGTTATTATTTTATTATGTATAATTTGGAACCACTATAATTATGTTATGATGGTAAATTTAAGGAGAATGGATAAAAATAAAACAAAATTTAACTTTTGAAAATTTAACAATAGGAATGGAAAATACGAATATTTTTCATAGGGCAAAACAAATTATATTTCTATCATACACTTAAAAGACTCAATGAAAAAAATTGAAATATAAATTTTAAATCAACAATAAAATAAGTAATAACAATAACACTGAATGAAATTAATGAATTCAAAATTTTATTTAATAAATACCTTTTTTACGTTTATCAATATTGTTCGATTCATTGGATGATGAATGACCAGAATTTGTTCCATTCTCCTGTTCATTAGTATTTGTCTGGTCATTATTTGTTTTATTTTTTTCAAGACCATTCATTTTTTGACAAGATTTTTGAGCAGGATTTACTTCTCGTGTAGATGTTTGGACATCTTTTGTTATAATAGATGTTCCATTATTTATTTTTGTCAAAGCTGATTGGATACTGGGTGAAGCAAATTGACTCTGATTAATTAAGCATTTTTTCTATAGAAAAAAATTTAATTAAATCTTGTAACCAACATTTTAACAATAATTAAAGAAATATCAAATCAAATAAGTACAATAATTTATTATTATTATTATTATACTTACATCTGAACTCAAGGAGTTTTCTAAAGAAGGCCAGGCTTCAATACCATTTAACTCTTTATTCTAAAATGTAAAATCAACATTTTGTATATATGAATATAATACATATATTATATTATAATATATATATATATATAAAACAATAAAATAATTTAACCAGTAGTTAATTAAAAAAAACTGATCATCATATCATACTTTCAATTTTATCATTAATAGTGATTTGTGTATTATATAAATGTATAATTGTTATCACGTATATCATCTAATATTCTAATAAGTAATAATTGAAGTTACTTAAAACATACATAATATTTTAATAAAAATCACCTAGTTAGATGTAATAATATGCTGGTTATTAGTGTTAATACTATCAAAAAATAAATTCTTAAAACTATTTTGAAAGTAAAATATTTAAAAATACACTTAAATGCAATAATCTATTATTTTTCTGAATTTTCTATAACTCTAATGAAAAATGATGACCAGTTATAGTTTGGCCACTACTCAGTAGTACTGATTGTAAAGGCCGTAAACTGCTGATTACTTAGGAGTTCCAAATACATTATACTAACTATGATTGTACCTAACAAAAGAACGGCTATATATATTAATCATTAAATATAATATAGTATTTATTAAGTACAAAATAATTTGAAAATGCTTACTAATATTAACCTTGTTTGTAGACCAATAAGTAAAAATATTGCATTTTTTTTTTTTTTTTTTAACTTATCTTATTCTATTTTACTATAATTTTTTTCATTTACAAATTTTTCCAGTAGTAAACAATTTATTGTGTACAATTTAACATAAATAATTGAATAAGGTACCTTTTTGATTTTATTGAATTTATTAGAGCTGCTACTTAAGGCTTTACCACTTGACACATCACCTATAAAATTAAAATTCAAACATAAATTATCTGTATAATGAAAATTTAAATAAAATAATACTTTAGTATTTTAGGTTACAATGAAAAAAAAAGGTTAAAGAAAAGTAAAAGGTATCAGAAGACTCTTAGCTTATATGAATTACAGGGATGGCTGAATGATATTAATGTACCATTTCGTTAAAAAAAAAGAATCTGAGTGAAAAGAGGTGGATCACTGGATCAGTTTATATTTATGGTGATAATTTATTGATATAGTAAAAACCAAATTTCTTAATAAGGTAGGTTTGATTTTTAAATTTTAATTAGAAAAGTGGCATGTAACCATAAATTCCATAAAATTATTTCAAAAATGAATACAATATTTTTATTTATTCATAATTTAACAGAACTAGCCCTTTATAGTATAGGTAATGTGGTATAAATGACCAATTATACTGAGTGCTTCAGGATAATATGACAAATGCAAAACTTTTGTTCAAATTTAAAAATCTAAAATTTTATTTTGTTATTAAAAAATAAATAAATAAATAAAAATATCTTATTGAAGTTTATTATTTTAATATTTAAAGATTTTTGAGAATTTTAATTTAATAATTAAATTTATTCTACAATTGTTATTGTACATTTTATCAAGATTAGATAAGGCGTTATCTTAAGTAATATTAATAAACAATATTACGCAATAAAATTATTTGACACATAATTTTATTAACTATTTCTCAAACTTATAAAAAATCATAGAAAATTAACAGATAAACCTTTATTAGAGTTTTACTCATCAACACTTTTCTAAAGAGCCATATCACATAATGACTGTTTTGAACTTTTTTTTTAAACAGTAGAACAAAATTTGAAATTTGAGAATTGGGATTCGTAAATAAAATAAGTGAAAGAGTAGAACAAAAGTTATTGCATTTGTCAAATCATCATGAAACATCCTGTATATAAATTTAATTTAAAAAAAAAAATAATAGTAAAAATAATAAGTACAATATTAGGTAAAAGATCAAATTAAAAATATTTTGTTTACAAATATATATAATAATGTTAAAGAAAATCTGATTCACAGATTAACAGGACTAAGTAAAATTATAGTTGTTTTTTAAAAATATGATTAACTTAAATCTTAAAGTATCACAATTCGAATAGAAAAATCTAAGGCGGTGGAGAATAAATTAGCATGTTTTAGAGCTCTAACAAAAAAAAGGAGTCATTACTAATTTAAGGTTTAAAGAAAAGGGTAGCAAAAAATTCATAATTTTGTTAATAGTAGAAGAGAATACGGATATTGATTTATGCTAAAAGTTTAGAACATACAATACTAAAATTGCTACAATAAAAATAAAAATTAAAGCTAATTTTAATGCAATTTTTATACTGTTTTTCTCGATTATTTGGAAAATTATGGAGAATTTCAAAAAATGGACTTCCCAAAGTACTGTCAAGACAAAATTTCAAAAGGTTTGTATACATCAAGGTAATCGTTTTGGTCAAAATTATGTACACAGGCACAAATAAAAAACATTTAAATTAAAATAAAATAAAACACATCCTGATAAGCTAATACATTCCTTGTTTAAGAATCTATAATTATATATACAATAAAAATTCATATTACATATTTTACTTTTTAGGTAATTTATAAATTTCACTAAATGTAAAATATTAAAAATATAGACTAGAGCCGTGAAAAATATTGAAAATCCCAAACAAATATTTAACCTTAAGTTTTTAATTGTATTACTTAAATACATTTAAAGACTTTTAATTTAATAATAATTTGCAAACATTTACATATTTTTGGAAAAATTTCTATTGTTTATAAGTTAGTACCTTATGAATATCAACAAAATACTTTGCCTATTATTAAACTCAAGGTTTAAACCAACTATAAATAAAAACTTATGTACTAACATGTTAAATTTTCAGAATTTCTAGTATTAAACATATTTAAAGAGACATAAAAAGTTATAAGACATAAATTAATTTGATAGGTACCACTAGTTAGTTTATAATTAATATAGATAATTTTAAAACAATAAGACAAAAACTGATTTTGAAAAATTAGTTGATCAACAAGTTTTTTCTGCTTATAATCATTTTTATGGGTATTGTACAGTTATAATGTAAATCACTAATAATATAAAAACATGATTTAGATAGACCATAAAATAGTAGTAATAATTATTGACGTATATAACGTTTATCCAAGTGTTTATCTCATGTACAACACTAATCAGGTATTTGAACATTGAATCATCAGTCATCACACTATCATATCGAACCATTGTAACAACACTACACCATTGGCTAAATTAGCATGGCTTGATGTATTTTTGATTTATCAGTAAGGTACACGTTTTTGCAAAACTTGCATTTAAAACATCTTTTTATGTAAATATAAAAAGTATTACCCAGTCTAAAAATAAATACTTTTGTTAAATGAAAAAATATATAGATATACCTATAATTTAATAAACAATGCAAGTACTTATATGCTTTATATTATTATACAGTATGTTGGTTGGCAATAATAAGAAAAAAATGTTTTTCAAATTATAATCATAATTCTCAATTTAATGAAAATAAAAATTTTAACCATATACATATACAGTATACACTGTACATCTATTAATTATTTACCTAATAATATTTTTTATCTAGAAGAATTAATACTAATAAAACTATAAAAAAAACCTATGTATCCAAAATACATTTGTTCCATTATTACATGTTTAACAAAATTATTATAGCAGCAATTTAATGGCAATTAGCATAATTTACGTATTATAAACGGCTGTCTAGATCAAGCTAAGTCTGTATTAATGAGATTTTACAGTACCTAACTATAAGATATTTTTGAGGTTCAAACTTTTTGATCCCTTCTTTTTGTATGCCAATAAAGACTATTAAGTGATAATCATTAAATTAATTTTATCAAAAAGCCTTCAAATGTTTTCATATTTTATGTAAAATAAAGTAGCATAAATATTTCAAGTACATAGATACATTTGATTAGACATACAACTATTTATATATTGCTTTAAATACATTGAAAACTAATGTTGATTTCTGTTAAATGCTTCATTAAAATATCTGTTTATATACTATCTTAGTATTTTCGGTTTCCTTGTTATGGAATTAAATTCATTTTTGATAGGTACAAGTACACTTATATTGATTTAAGTCTTAATACTTAACTAATACCAAACAAAAAAATATATAAATATAAATTCATAAAATACTATCACACTAACTAATTGAGACATATTTATATTTTATATCAAAATAATAAAGAATTAAATTAACTTATACAGAATTCTAAAATAATTGTAGTACTGTATTTTAATTGTACTGTCAAAACATAAATCTAGCAATATAATAATATTTAGAATACAATGAATCTACTTCATTATTATTATTAGAAATAGACTTTGGCATCTATGACCAATGGCTACAGTGATGACAGTGGGTCTTAGACATTAGTAGAGTAACATTGGTACTAGTTCTTGGAACACATGATTTGACAACATGGCTTTGTTACTAAAACTCAAATGCTCATCTATCTGGAAGTTGGTAATGCCAAGTGGAGCTAAACAGCAGAATTTATCTGTTATTGTGGTTATTCAACATGCCTACTAGTTACCATGCTCTTACTGAACCTTTAGTTATTTAATACCAAGATATTTCATATTTATTATTGTTCAAAATAAAGATAACTTAAGCCAACATATATCATGTTTTTAGTTATAGTACTGTTTACAGGTAGTATCATACAACTATTAATTCAAAAATTATTATCAAGTACTTTATAGATACCTATTAACACAATTAACATACTTCTATAATTAAAGAACATACAATAATCATAAAACAACTACCTACCTAATATTACAATCTAAATTATAAACTAATTAAATCATAATTAATTCAATATTTTTTGCAAATTTAATACATTAAAACAATAATTGTATAATAATGAAGCACATTAAAAATAATTGACTTTTAAATTATATGAACATGTACCTACCTATCTATCTACTATAATATTATATTCACTAATATATTCTTCACATATATTTTGTTAAAACTAGGCATTAAAATAACTAATGGTTTCAATATACCTACTTAAAACAATACCTAAGTAAATTTGAAAATGTAAAAACTTAATTAGAAATAAATTATATTTAACCAGAAGGGATATTTATTAAAAGTATTTCAAGAACTAGTCAACAAATACCTACCATAAAATATTTTAGTAAAGAACTAGCAAGAATAATTTAACACTTAGATCTGTGTACCTGTTGAATGTTGTGTTTACATTAAGAAGTTAACAACAAATCACATATTTCCTAGTAAGATAATAACAAAAATAAATATTTATTTCAGTCTAATGGTGAGATTTCTTATTTAAACAATAAGAATGTAGTGTTTATTGGTGGTTAAAATCAGTTAAAATTAAGTTAAATCATTTTTTTTCTTTTTTTTTTACTGTTGAAAGGCTACTATCAAACTCAACTCATTTGGGCTAAAAGCTCTGGAGTAGTGTTAGCGAAACCATTCAATTAATATAGCATAGATCTAGAAGTAATCAAATACATATATTTAACTATTATTATTCAGATCTTGCAAAAAACATGTACATAATAACTAGTATTATTATTTGGGTTTTATTATTTTAAATTTTATATTCATAAATAAAATGGTAATTTTGTGTATATCTATATTAATTGCATTATTAATTTGTAATAATTAGTAACTCAAGCAAATAATTATAAATACAAATTAGTCAATATATAGTGAAAGAGTCAAAGAAACCTAAGTATGTCAACAAGGTTAATATACCTACCCATTTAGAATTAAATTATAGCAAAATTATAATAAAAATACTTACAACTAGTTTGTTGCTGAGGTAGCAAAATCCTTTTTTCCCCCACAATTGGATCCTTTTCTTTGACAGACTCTTTCGGACGAACTATGTGAGCAGCATTTTTGTTTGCGGTCCATGGGTTAGTTTTGGGTAATGGTGCTTCAACAAATTTTTTTTTATCGTTACTACTAATTTCGTTTTCACTGCCATCCTCACATTTGTTCAGATCTGGTTGCTGTTTGTCTTCGCCCGGCACAGGTGATTGACATTGTGCAATTTTGTTTACAGTGGCATCAATATTATCAGATGCTGGAACGTATTTTTTTGTACGTATATTCTCTTTATTGCACACATTCTTGGTAGACATGACAACTGACGGTGCAGTCGACGAAGGTACTATCACAGTATCCATGCTGGTTATTTAATAAATCTAATCGATTTGCAATGACGACTTCACTCAGACATCTCTCAATATGACAGAGTAACAATCAAAAATGATTGTCAAGCTACAGCATTAACGAGAGCAAAAAAAACATAATTATTATCGGCAACTATTGCGAATAAAATTGTTTACTTTTGACTGGCTTGAAGTTAGATTACGAGACAGGCGGCCATCGACTTGTTGTGAGTACACTAATTGTGACGGATAGAAAAAATTAAAAAAATTAATTAATGCACCCCAACAGTAAAGTCACAGAGAAACCCAAGACTTCATAAAAAAATTTAAACTGATAGGTCTGTAATATTATATATGTCAAAAAACCATGTGACTTTGGAAATTAGGAATGCAAAAACTACACGAACTGCGTGTTCGGTAACCCGGCACGTTTTTACTTTACTGCGCAACGCATAAGATATGGAAGAGAAAATTGTTTATCAGTAAAAACACATGTGTTCGAGCCAAAGAAATTATAACACAATGTGTAATAACAACAATAATTGTACATTTGTACATTTATAACCAGTAACCGCGATCAAACCGTCACTTAAGTTAGGCAAAAAGGCTTTAGCCTTCTCAGTTTTTCATATAATTTCCAAAAACTTAATTATTGCAATTATTTTTTACAGAACTAAACAGTTTTGAGAGAACACTGATGAATGAAGTATAGTTACATGACGTGATAAATAGATTTACAATAATCTGAATAAGTGATAAACACAACAATGTTTTTACAATCATTTCGCCGAGTGGTAGAGTTTAAATTCCCAAACAGGTAAAAAGTACACTTAAAAGGTGATGTGGGAACATTTGGAACTAGCCAGCTAGAGGGTGGATAGAAAAACCTACAATATAATGTATACCTACGTTCGGATTCATTACTAACTGGCATTAGAATTTCGGATTACTTTCTCGAGAATTCGACTTTCAAGATAGGTAAATTGTTTTCAAGGCCGTTGCTAGATATTAACGATATAGTCAAAATACATGAACAATTTTTCATAAAAAATTATGGAGCACCTGGTTATTGATGTATATGAATATTGTATTGTAATTTATAATATTTTCTAAGCTTTCGTGTACTTCCAAATCTTCCAATACTTGAATTAAATATACCAACACATTTTCAGTTTCCTTTATTGATACTTGATATACACGTATTAATATGCGTGAAATTTGAGCCACATTACTTACGTTCTTTTTCGTGGTAAGTTGATAAAAAATGTTTTTAAGTCATGCAAAGCCGCAATGAACTATTTTACTTAAAAATGCATAGGTACTATAAAATTATCTGAGTTTTCAAAAACCATACATTTGAAAATGATTATTAAAATTACGGATTTCGTATCTTCTTATCCATTCGCTATTTTATAAGCTCACAACAGAAGTTAGTGAAAATTATTCTTTGACTTGTTATGAACAAAACTAGCTTAGTAAACAAATTGGTAAATATATACACATTTAGAATAACAAAAAAACCAACATTTCTAATTGCAAAATCTGAAAATCGTTATTTTTGAAAAACAATTATAAATCAATTTTACCTTAATGTCTTTAAAAGTTAAATATGAAGTGAGAAAATGCTTATACATACTAGATGTATTAGCAGTATTTACCATCAAAACAGAATTGATTAAACAGCTAGATACTACCTATCAACGTATTTGTCTATCAAGAAGCAAGAAAAAAATTGTATTGGTTTTATATTTATTTTTTTAGTATATATGCTAAACAAAACTAATTATGACTAACTTGTTTTAGATTCTGAACGGAGTGATGGAATCTATTGGTTTTACAATGATGTGTGTTTTTTTTTTATTTTTTTTTTTTGTGTCTGAGGACACCTTTTTTGGTAGTAAAAATGCTTCAATTTTCTTAAACAGCAACTTTTCTGAAAGGAAAGTGAATGTAGATGGTACTTGGGCAAGTCAAAAATCCAACTTTTTCAATACTTAAAATTGAAAAAAACGATAAAAAAATTACGAAAAAACGGGAAATTTTACACAAAATCACGTTTTTACAAACTACATTTTTTTAAAATGCTCTAACTTAAAAACGAAAAACCGCAACAACTTAAATTTTTCACCAAATCTTTATATTAGTGTTCTCTATAAGTGGTTAAGTTTTCAAAGTATTTAGACAATTTAAATTTTCGATTTTTGTAAATTTTTTTTTTTAAACACCTATAAAATTTAATTGGCTGGCCGAAAACTCTCGAAAATTTGATACAAGGTTTATAATAAGCTTAACTTATCTTCACTAGAAAGTATCGGTGATCGTTTCACTCAAATATTTTTTATAAGCTCATAAAGCTCAAATTTGTATAAAATGTGTCAAAATCACGATAATTTGCAAGTTATTTTGTAGATAAAAATTCATAAAAAATTTTCTGTTTATACTTAAGGTTCAAAATTTTGACAATAATTTGTTCATAAGCTATTTTTCAAAAATATATGAAAAAATTTCTACCGGACCAAAAGAAAAAAAATTTTATGACCGTTTGAAATTTAAATTTTTACGAAATTGCATAAAATAGCAATTTATGGTCAAACGGTTTTAAATATTTGTTATAATTCAAAAAGTATAAGTCGCAGAAACTTGAAATTTTCACCATTTGTTAAGATAAGCATTTCCTTTATGCCATATTTTTTTCAAAATATTATATTGATTTTTAAGCCACCTATAGGCATTTAAAAAATTCGAATTTTTTACATTTTTTTTTTATAATCAGTAATAAAAAAATTGACTTTTACAAAATACTTGTAAATTTAATAGAATATTCCGCACAAGTAGTTTTTATTGTCATTCAAAAATCATCAAAATCCATAGGCACAATTTTTTTTTATAAGCGTTTGAACAGCGAATATTGACAAAATTACATGTAAAATATAATATAATATATAAAATTCTAGACTGAGAAATCATATTGGTTTTTTTAAAATGCTCTAACTCAAAAACAAAAAACCGCAACAACTTGAAATTTTCACCAAACCTTTATATTGGTGTTCTCTAGACATGGTTAAGTTTTCAAAGTATTTTGACTTATTTATAGACAATTTAAATTTTCGATTTTTGTAAGTTTTTTTTTTTTTAAACACTTATAAAATTTAATTGGCTGGCCAAAAACTCTTGAAAATTTAATACAAGGTTTATAATATGCTTAACTTATCTTCAATAGAAAATAACGGTGATCGTTTAACTTAAATTTTTTTTATAAGCTCATAAAGCTCAAATTTGTATAAACTGTGTCAAAATCACTATAATTTGCAAGTTATTTTGTAGATAAAAATTCATAAAATTTTTTCTGTTTATACTTAAGGTTCAAAATTTTGACACTAGTTTGTCCATAAGCTAATCTTCAAAACTATATAAAAAAATTTCTACCGGACCAAAAGGAAAAAATTTTACGACTGTTTTAAATTTAAATTTTTACGAAATTGCATTATAATTCAATTTAAATATAAAATACCATATTATTATATACACATTTTAGACAAACATATTAACTCCGTTCAGAATCGTTATTCGTATACAATGATATCTATCATAGCGTTCAAATTTAACAAATCCATTGTAATAATAACCTATCCTATAAACGAGGTACACTCCACCCCCAACTGTACAGCAAAGCGAGGCCCACCCGTTCTTTTTTTAAACTAATGTTTACACGTAATAACTAATAAGTAATAAAAATATAACATCATATGTAATAAATAAATCAAAAATATTATTTTATTATATTTAAGTTAAATTCTTAAATTATTGGTTAAATGCAAATGAAATATTAACATATTATTATTATTTAATTCATAAAGTTAATTTATTTATCTAATTAAACTTAATTTTGTTAAGGTTTTAACAATGAATTGCTTTTTCACTGTATATTAAGAAACATGTAAAATCGGTACTTCGAAAGTTGGGAACGAATAAGGATATATTTCCTTATTCGTTCATAAGTAAATAAACAAGTGTGAAAGTATTGCCTGTTTATGTTCCTATATTTATTTTCGAATAAATTGTTTTTACTATGTACCTTATATTGCTGTATTTAAACCCACGATTGTAATTCATAAAAGTATAAAATACTAGGTGTAATAGCCCTAAAATGTTTATGTATTGCAGCACCTGGGTCTACTTGCAGCCAGTATAATCATGATGAAACGCAGCTCAGTTCCTTATTGTTCTCGAACCGTATACAAATGCACTATTCAAACGTGAAAAACTATACGTCTATACAAGTTCAGTTCAAGAACAAGAGTACTGAGATACCAGTAACGGATCTAAAAGAGAATACCTATTTATAATATTATTCAAAAAATTTAACATTGTGGGACTGGTTTTTAATCTTTGTTTTTTTTATTTTTGCAATGATCAAATTAATATTACATAGGCCAACACGATTTTAATTTTACATACCATTATGATATGAGACCTATCGGATGACATTCCGAAGTAAAACCAATTTACCGGTTTTGGGGTAAAAATGATTAAATTTTTCAAAATTTCCATAATTTCTAATGTTGTCCGTAGATGTGGCGACGATCGTTGCTACCGTTTATTCCACGATACGGGAAACAGACACCCGATTACTTGTGCGAGGTGCGAGCATTATACCCGGTTCCAAGATCAGCCATCGCGGACGTGGGACAAACACGTCGTCGGGTCCACCGATCGGTCATCCATGGTCGGTGCCCGAGTCCAGGTTGTTACCAGTGCTGCAGCTGCAATCGGACCATTTTCTTTCTTGTGTTGATCCAAACAGCGATCAAGATCACGGATGAAGTGGAGAACCAACCCACTTCCTCTTTGCTACGCGCATTTTACGGAAACAACCGCGTCTTGACGGTCATATAGTCCGCGATAAAAGAAACATGATATGGTCATTGACCATTATTATAGTGACATCCCGCGACGAGTGGTCGTTGTATGTACATTTTATTTCACCGCTGTCCACGAGTTACGATGTAGAGAAGATATTATAGTGCCACGGGTTTAAAATGGCCATATGGCCACATGCATTACTATATAATATAATATACAGTGTTTCCTTTGTGTTTCCTAACACAAAATATTTCAGTTCACACTGTCCAGAGCCCTCGGATTAGTACGGGGTTTTCGGGAGGAGGTATAGGGAATTATACAGAAATACAAATTTTTTGACGATTTTCAAATTTTTACTTCTTTTCAGTGTGCGCATGTGCAAAACAACTTGCATTATTTTAAATAGTAATAGGTGTTTTTAATTCTAAACTCGGATAGACCGAATTTTTGAAGTCATTTTAACCTCATAACCACATGGCTCTAAAACGATAATTGACTGAAATATACTATATACCTACTGAAAGACAACGAAATGTTTTAATTTAAATCAATAATTTTTTCAACGATTATCCTATGATTTCACAAATTTTTGTGAGATTCCGCGTATTTTTTCCACCTATATGTTTTTAGACATTAAATAAATTATTATTAAGAATTTATTAGATTTGAAGTATACTTCACTACAAATTTTATGTTATGACGAACTGTTTTTACTCAAAAGCTTCTCGTCAAATTTTAAACGCGTTTTACAAGCGTATGAGTTTGTATTTCGTTAGAGTGTATTTTTTTGAACTCTACTGTCTCTACTCCACTAAAATTAACGCTATTAAGATTTCCGTTCGCGTGGATATTGCTTCCTATTTAGATATATTTTTTTTTTTTTGTTGAGAAATTATTCTAAAACGAATTGGGATTATTAGAACAACGAATACCTATGTGGCAAAACTATAAGTGTTTAATATGTACATTATACTTATTATATAATATGAATCGTTAAATTTATGAAATTACTGATTTAATGATATCCCACTTCACCGTTTGTCGTATACGAGAACTCGACAATATTTGGCTATCGATCTAAAGAATTAAGCCAGAGATTCCCAACTTTTTTTGACTCACGGCACCCTTAGTCATTTTCTAAAATCCGGAGGCACCCTAGGCCCTATACTCTATACTATATAGTCTATAGACCACTTAGGTTTTATTAATCGGTGCATAAGTATAAACAAAAGAAACAAAAGTAGTAAGGTGTATATAGCTATATACTATAATACTACATACAATGTATATTATACATGCACATATTACATTGTATATTTTTATTTTTAACTATTATTTATTTATTTATTATTTGATTTTATATAATAGTTTGTTTTATTATTCACAGATTTTTCATGAAATCGTTTTTTCTAATAAAAATATATTTCAAAAAATTTCGCGGCACCCTGGTTGGGAACCTCTGAATTAGGCAATAGGCAGACATTATTCGATGACGCATGCGTAAAGTGTTATGATATTCGCTAAATATTTTGGTCAACATTTGTCGTATACTCCTGTAAACCGTCTGTAAACTTACCTAAAATACGTCAATGCGCGATAACTATTTTACACCGGCAGTACGTAATCGAGAATAGATGTGGACATGTATAGTAAGAATTAAGAAAAAATGAATGCGAGTTTGTTAAATTATTATTTATCTGACAAATGGATAATTCAATAAAAGTTAACAATATTGAAAACAATATTTTCCGAATAGGAAATTTCATAAAAAATTTACATTGAATGCAAAAATATAGGATATAACTGCGATAATCGGTGATAAGTGATTACTCACTACTTCTATTATTTGCCCAAATGTTCGTATGTGTTCGTAATTGCGTACATATACAACCCATATCAGTAGGTATAAGGTATTAGCGTTGTAAGAAATGGACGCTAATATGATATATACTTAACAATAAATTACTTAATATTGAAATACTATGATATGAATGTATAAAATGCAAATTATTATTACCGTCTATATTTTTTTCAATTTAATGTTATTATTATTTTATTTTATTAGGTATTAATAAATACTTTTAATTTAGTTTAATTTTACTTATTTTTAATATTTAGGTCTGATTAGTATTAATAATTATCTCCTTTTTTTTATAATATAATTTCGCTATTAAAAAAATATAATACCTATATAATAGTATAATACTCGAAATTTTATTGAAACTTCCAAGACCATAATAAGTGGTTGAGGTTATGCCAGTCGTGTTCTGGTGTTCACAGTCCACGTGTTGTTATGTACAGGTGTTTTGCGATGACGCGTGGCGAACGACGACAACCGAAATTGGCCGAATGCTTTACGCGTTGGAACCAGTTACCAAATAATATTTCCGGATTATCTATTCGAAAAGCGAAAAACACTGCCTCTTAGTACCTCAGAGCTATGTACCTGGACAACATGACGGTCTTATTAAAACCACAACCATGGTTCACACAACTGATATTACGATTTACAAGTTTCGATATTATATATATTAATATATTATAATACTATGTATCAATTGTATCCATATCCAGTGCCGAATGGAACATTATATTTTGTGATGCACAATTGACAATATATAATTTTTATAATATTTAAAAATTAGAAGTTGATGAGATATAAATACAATTTGAATATTCTATTTATAATTTAAAAATCTACAAAAAAAAAAAAAAAATTACAATGGGCTTCACCCTACAGGTTTGGTTTTAGTTTTAATAAATATATATGTAATATTTAATATAAACAAGAAACTTCGTTCAAGTTTTAATTAGAATAAATGAAATTTAACATACAAATTTACAACTTATTTCATTTAAATTAAAAGTTGTAAATCGTATGAATGATTATTGATTTCTGTTACCTATTATTTTTTTTTTTTTTATGTACAATGTAGAAAATGATTTTTTTACAAAAGTACAAGTGATGGTTGTTAATAATATTTACAAATGGGTATTTGTAGAGACAGCAGTCTTGATTGAAGAAACTTACCACTATTGGAACTTAGGGGCCTGTTATTTAAAATTTTTATTTAAGTGTCACAAATTATTTTATTATTGCTAATTTTAATCAAGTGAAATTTAATAAATTGTATACCTAGAAATTAGCGGTGTTCCCTATTTGCGCCAAAAAAAATTAGTTCATTTTGGGTATAGCCCATTTGCGCCAAAATAAAAAAGGTATCTTTTTTCCAATAGCCCATTTGCACCAAATTTACCTGCGTAAACATTTTAAATTAACGACTAGGTTAATTCTTATATTTTAAAGACGTATTTAAAACGTATGTCTGTAACGTAAAATAAAGTTATTTTTATAAGTCTATAGATTTTAAAGCTTTGTATATTATTGCATCGAAAGATAAACAAATAAGTTTTATATTAGTTTTATTATGTTGTACAAGCTTTAAACGATCTACATTTCACTACTTCCAAAAACAAAGAATTATCTAAGATAATTATATTTATATACCACGAAAATTTAAAATCTATAGACTTATAAAATAAACTTTATTATACGTTACAGACATACGTTTTAAATACATCTTTAAAATATAAGAATTAACCGAGTCGATAATTTAAAATGTTTACGCAGGTAAATTTGGCGCAAATGGGCTATTGGAAAAAACATACCTTTTTTATTTTGGCGCAAATGGGCTATACTCAAAATTAATTAATTTTTTTTGGCGCAAATGGGCGATGCCCGAAATTAGAAGTTGAAAAAACATAACTACAATTGTAATTATTACATTTGTAATTTGCATTTAAAATGCTTATATTTTAAAATACGAAAAAAATTCGAGCAGGGGTTCTCCGGCACCCACAGGTTTTATTTACGATTTAAATAAAAGTGTTGTATTTAATAACAAGAAGGTAGCTGACTTATATTGTAATTAAAAAAATGAAATTTAATATATGAATATTTTGATTTTTTTATTAATATTTAAAATTTAAAATCACGAAAAATTATTGATTAAAATGTTTATAATCTATTTTCAAAATTTAATCTTTTAAAAATCTAAACAAAAATGATAAAGGGCTCCGCCGGCCCCCGCAGGTTTGGATTTAGTTTCAATAAAAGGTTTATATTCAATATCGAAAACAAAAATCATTTAATTTAGATTTAGAAATAGAATAAGAAGTACTTATTAAATTTAAATTTTATAAAACTAGTAATACCTATAAAGATTTTATCTCTAACGTAAATATTATTATTAAATAACTAACGAGTGACATCAATTATTATACTTCTTTAATATGTAACGACGGTTGTTTATTAACATTTTACATTAGTCTATTAATGCGCCACACCTATTACTGTGATGAGTAAATGAAATTACAAGACTGAAGAAGTGCCGACTTGTAACACATGCTGATGAAAAATTGTTTTTTAGCCGTTGCTTGACAAAAGTACGGACGGAAAAAATTAAATAGTCAAATTTGATGAACAATTTTTGATTGGGCAGGCAGTTGTGGCCGACCATCATATACAACAGAATAGTCTTTTTAAAGCAGCATGTTTTGAGGTCCACGGTTTACGGTATGAAAGACTGGAAAGAGGTGTTCAATGATGAAGCTCTGAGAACGGGATGGACGAGCATCTACATGACTGACATTAGTGGCGTAGCCAGGATTATGTAATGGGGGTTAAGTATGAATTAATCTATTAGTTTCTTACAATTTTTTTTCATGTATTTTACTCTTATATTTCTGTATATTCTTATTGAGCCATTCAGGAAACAGGTTCAGTGATGTACCTATATAGAAAATAAAATAAATTATAAATTAACTAATAGATAAACTATATTATGAGTCTTACCTCTTACAATATTTTATTTTTAATTTATAACAAATGTACTTTTCTTGTTTTCACTGACAATTTATTAATAAATACGCAATAATAAAAATAAAAACTCTGATTTTTTTATTCGTAAAAGTTTTGTTTATCTAACAAATTATTCGAACTGTGCACCATGGTGCTGTAAACAACCTTCAACACGAATTATAAATACTTGGTTAAAAGTAGAAATAATTTGTTCCTCTGTATGATACGTAACCCTGTATGATATAATAGATTATATGATGTACGCGTTTATTTCAGTAGGTAAGAGGTAACCAAAATATAATAAATCAATAAATATTAAGTAAACGTGTAAACCTGTAAAGTACCTGTAAAATAAATTGGTACATACTAAATTCAACTATGTCACCTAGACATAATATTAAAAACTTCTTCATCACGCCACTATTCATGTCCACATGGATAATGTTGTATTACGTATTTCATAATAATTAAGATTTTCAACTGTGGATGACGTATTGCAGTCTACCCTAGACGTGTGTACGTTTTATAGACGATATCGTTTTTGTGTATAAACAATATATTTAGTGTTCAAAAATCAATTTATATCAAATTTACTTAACTACAGAGTACAGAGCTTATAAAAATAAATAATACACATTAACCATGACCTGTGGGTATAATGTGTATACGTATTGGCGAAATAATATAAATCATAATACTTTTCGATTTTAACGACAAAACTTAGGGAATTTCCACCCTTTGGTGATTGGACACCCAGTGACCATGAATTGTTTACAAATATGCTATATTTTACCTACTATTCTAAGTAAACTCATAAATTGATACTTAAGAAGGAGAAAAACTATTTCGATGAAGCTTTTGTATTTTGAACTCGTCGTTAGGTTATTCTTATATGCTACGATCAAATTCCAAATTACCTATGGATCTTTAAATCTTTCAACATTTTAATAATTTAATAGCTGTATTACCTGTCGCTGCCAGGTTATAGTAAAAAACAAATAGGATAGTAGAACATTTTTATTTATGTTTATACACACCAAATAGTGTAATGTATAATATCTATATATCAATATTTAGTTATAACTTAAGCTATATTCTTATCGGAATTTGACGCCTATAGCAAATGAAAAGAGAAGAGTAGAATCTGGAGCAAGACCACCCACAGTGGTGGCGGAGGAGGGGCACGCCACCTTCACTTAGTTAGATAATATTTAGTTTATATAGAATTTTATTGCATTTATTTGCATTTTATATAGCAGTCTTACCCCTCTCCCCCGAGAAAAATTTCTGCGGGCGGCCTAGATCTGGAGTCAAATCAATTTTAGGCAATAAAATATGTTAACTAGTTCCTTGACCAGTTATAGATTCTAAGTCTACAGAATGTTCGTACATGTTTCGTACAATAAATCTTGTACCATTCATTAGATTGGACATTACATTTAAATTTCTGAAGAGTATCGTAATACTCTTCTAGTACCTTGTTTTAGTACCAAACTATGCGGAGGTGAACCGCTTAAATATAAACTATCCAAAAATTCTGTAGAAAACAGAAAATGATTACAGTCTTTTGACACTGTGTTTAAAACTTAATAATGTTTTTTCTTGTCCTAGCAAATATTAACGATGGCATGATGTGTGCACACAGCAGGCAACGTACGCATCTATACGTAACTACAGGGGAAACTAAATACTTCCAAAAACTATTAAATTGATACATTTTCGGACTTTTCTCATTAGATGGCTCATCTACACACCAAATACTTGCGTTTAAAAAAAAAAAAATCGTGAAAATCGGTCCGGTTGAACTTCAGATATAACTGTCATAAAAAATCCCCTCACGTTTTAATAATATAATAGATAATAATAGATAGATCGATAATAGATAGATCATAGATAATAGATGATATGTTTCTATTTCTGTGTAATACTCTATGCGTATAATGTTTATAGATAAAAACTAAATAAAACTATAATATTATATAAAATTAGGTACTGATAAAATCCTATTATTCATAGTGTTGAATAATTTAGTACCTACCTATATTAGCTAAATAATAATTATCTATATCTTATTCAAGTAAAGAATAATTTGTATTTGAAATCAACCTAAAGTAATTATACCTGAGTCCTATATATTAAAAATTTAGAATTGTTTTTTTTTCGTATTTTTTTTTTTTTCTTTTGCTTGCGATGATCATTAAGCATTTCTCAATGATTTATCACTTCGAAGGGGTAGAATTTAATGCGTTAAGAGTGTTAAACTTTTTATTGAGCAACGTGTTCGGTTTTTATAAAAGTGCAATGTACCTTCTGTAAAAATTAACTTATATTTTACAATTCATATTCCTGGGTTTTCATATTATAATGCATAGTATACATATAGTGTATAATCATTGAAATTAAAAAAATAAAAAACACGAAAAATATTTTTTTAAGTTTTATTTGTAATAATTAGTAGGGTTGGGGTTGATATTATAAGTAAAAAGCATAAAACAAACGTCCAAAGAAAATTTGTTTAAAAAGTTATACTCTTTGGCCTTAAGTTTGCATACATTTTGTGTTATAATATTATTTATGCTGTAGAGAGAACACCAGCACCCAAACCGAAGCCGCAACCTTTTGGCCCGAAATATTTAGCATAACAAGGTCTGCAATGTATGTCACCATCAGGACCATCGTTTACGTTGGTTGAATCTAACGATTTGCTGCAATCAGCGCAAGTAAAACATCTCTTGTGCCACACCTGAGAAAATACATAAATAATTAATTACCATACATTAATGTACAAACATAATAATTCTAAAATGCATCCTATTTATTCCTATTAAGTATTAATTTACATTTAATACAAACAAATGTATCAAATATATCTTAAACCTACATTTAAATTACATTCATAATTTGTACTGATTAATTAAATAAAGGTAATTGTAAAATTATATAATATTACCTTATTTTTACTAATCATCTGTTCAGCTGCGTAAACTTCATATCCACATCTCAAGCACCCACCACCATTTCTACTCTTGTTTCCAGATGTCGGTCTCGCTTCCGAGCTACAAAAAAAAAAAAACATTTCAAATAACAACTTTGAATATGATTGGAAAATAGCTTAAGAAACCACGTCCTCTCACAAACAATATAAGTACAAAAAAGTGGAAAGTACACTCTTAACACTTAACTTTTTTCTTAATTGGCTGTATGTATAAACAAATTAACAAATTGATGAGTACTCAATTTTTATTTTTTTATGGGAAAATTATAAATATTTTAAACTATACAAATAATGCTGACAGTATAATATAATAAAGTTATTAAATTCGTCATTATGGTAAAGGATTAAAAAATTCATTATACTAATACCTACATAATTTATTTTAAGTTATTTTTAATACTAACAATATATATATTTACAATTTTATTTTGAAATAATTGACTCTTATGAATTATAATCATACTAACAATAATGCACTTGCTTTTAAAATATATTAAAGTACTTACAATAAAGTTGTAGATTCTCCTTTTGTAGAAACCAAAGTTGGTGAATGTCCGTATCCAAATCCTTTGGGTCCAAATTGTTTTCCGTAGCATGGTCTGCAGTAAATTTCCTTGTTGGGTCCATCGCAAGCTAATGTGGAGTCTAATGGCCGATGGCAAGTAGCGCAATTGAAGCATATCTTGTGCCACATCTATAATATTTACATATATACTTATTTATTTATGTGTGTACGATAATTAAAAGAGTATAATAATATATATGTTTTCTGTGAATTTTGAAAAAAAATTATATTTTCAATTTTATTCCAAGAAGTTAGTTCACATTACTAATGATTGTGATATCAAAATTTGAATCCTATCGCAAAGGTAACTTACTGTTCCTTTGGCTAACTGTTGTTCAGCTGCAAATACTTTTCCTCCACATCTCGGGCATCCTTCTCCACTAGCTGCTTTAATCGACGTAGTGTCGGGATTATAAAACGGTCGCGAAGCTGATATTTGTTCATCGCTGTTTAATAGTAAATAAGTCATTAGTTTTCATTGTATGATATAAATATGATAAATTCATTAATAATTACTAACGTTAAGCCATCTGTTTGGAGGAATCCAGATCCGCAAGCAAATCCATAACCATGGGGACCCCATTTTTTACCGTAGCAAGTTTTACAGTACACATCACGATCTGGACCATCACAAGCAATTATCGAATCCAAAGTCTTATTACAATCTTTGCATTTGAAACATTTCCTATGCCATTCCTTCAAAAACAATGTAAAAATATCATTAATTATATTATAAATGAAACTAATCAATTTTCTTAAATACCATTATTATTGTAACATGATAAAAGTACAAAACTATCCTAGCGTTAAAATTTAAATAATTTATTATACTTGAAAATTATTATGCTATAAAATCAAGCCATACACATATATTTAATTGATTTAAGTAGATATATTAGACTTATTAAAAAATATTGGTACTTACACTTCCTTTAGCAAGTACTTGTTCAGCAGCAAATACTACACCTCCACAACGTGGACACCCTTCTCCGGGTTTCGCTTTTATAGAAGTAGTACTTGAGTCAATAACAGGAGCACGAGATGTACTGACGTCCCTAAACACAATGAAACGAATAAAACATAATTTAATTTATGATTTATGTAGTATAAATGTATAATGATTATAAATACATTATTTCGGTATGACTATGCATTGAATGCTATTTTGGATAAATATCATAGCAAAAAAAAAAAAAATGTATGTACAATTAAATGCCTATACGAATTTTCTAGGCAAATTGGTAATCGCATGCTATGAAGATTTATTTTGTAAGATCTTTGGTCTAAGGGTGTCATAAAATACCTTTCGGTTTCGTCGGTTAGGTCGCATGTTAAACCAATTGACTGGCTTCCAGCGCCTCTATGACCTATACCTCTGGGTCCGAAGCGCTTCGAATAACAAACTATAGAAAAAACATCGAGTTGAATACCAGATTTGGACACTCATCTTATATATAATATTTTCATCACATTACTATAATTTGGATCATTAAAAAAATTAAATAAATGATATTATTATTTTAGGATGAGTAAAAACTAATTCATGCGAAATAGAAATAAAATGTAGGTATTAGAATTTCATAATGTTTCATGCGTTTCATGCGACAAATGAATTTGTTTACTTGAAAATTCAGGTTAAATGATATTCCGACACTTTCTGAAGTAATGATCAATGTTTTGTCGAACATTTTTTTTCTAGAATACCTGTCTTGGTTGCTAACTGATTTCTAATAGTTATATTCTAATCTTTAGAAAGATAACTGTATTCTATAAGTATTTACAATATATAATCCATGGTCCTTAAAATTTAGTTTTCTTTTTATAAACCTAATTATATAGTGTTTTATAGTTTTATTGACTTTATTTTTGATGATGGAGACCACAGGGATATATATTTTTCCATCACCATTATTGTTTTACACAACATCGTATTCTTATACAACTACACAAGTGTTATAAATTGAATTTAAATAAAGTTATATGATTGTATTATCATTATAAATATACCAATATTTGAATGTCGTTTCCGCCTTCCTTTAAACTTAACTAGGTAGGCAACTAATTATACGTACCCATTATAAGTGGGATCGCTTTGTAGAGCTCCTGCTCCTTGACCATAACCGTAACCCTTTGGTCCAAATTTCTTGCCGTAACAGACTGATTTTAAAACATTTATTTCAAAGGTTAGAACATGCAAACAATACATACATTGAATATTGATACATACCTTTACAGTAAATATCTTTATCAGAACCTTCACAACAGTTAACTGAGTCCAAACGTTTCTTGCAAGTGGAACACTTGAAACACTCTCTATGCCAGGACTAAATATATATATAAATAAAAATCATGCAGTGCTCGACATTTGTAGTTAGATGAAATTCAAAGGAGATGTCATAATATATAGTTAATAATTTTTAATTTTTAATTCTCTAAACGTCTTGTACAATTTTATAATTTAAATTCAAACCCAAACTTTTTGTTAATAATAAATAAATTATTCATTTCCGAGTTCCATCAAATATAGGTAGGTTTGTCAAAAAAAAAAACCACATATTTCCACTCGAATTGGGATTTATACGTTATCACACAAATGTTCATTCTCATTCACCTCTACAGTACACTTCATTATCAGGCCCATCACAATGTAATACTGAATCCAGAGTTTTGTGACACGTAACACAATTGAAACATTCTTTGTGGTATCCCTAGAATACCATACCGATCAAGTGACACATCCTACATAGATCTAATTAAAATTGCGATTTGTTTACAGCGACGATTAAAAATTTATTTATACTCACTCTTCCTTTAGCCAACATTTGCTCAGCCATGTACACAAATCCACCGCAACGCGGACATCCTTCTCCTTCGGGAGCTTTGGAAACAGATCTCGATTCCAAAGCAGCATTAGAATTATGATAGTACGATCTAAATAATATAACTTACTATTAAAACTCAAAGTAAAATACGTTTTTCCAAATAAAAATAATAAATGTTAACCATAGTGAACTAAGTATGTGTAATATAATATAATTAAAATTATAAAGTAATTGATTAGTATTTTTAGTGACATTGACCATAAAAATAGTTGTGTGTTTAAATAGTGTGTTATTAAAATAGTCGTGCATAAAAAGAGTCAAATTCATTGAAAGTCAATATTTAAAACAGTATCAAGTAATAATATTTGCTTATCTTAATCAATAAAAAAAAAACTAATAATAAATGTGTAAAATTATTTTGTGTTATACAATTAATTGATTAAAATAAGTATATATATTACGTATGTATTAACAATTCTAAACTTAGTGTATAAAATCCAGACTACTAATTTTTACGTGTCAACATTTGAATTTATGATGTATTAATATAAAAATATAGATGTTTACATGAAATACTTTATACATAAATTAATTAATTTTGTTCATGTATAAACATGTTGGACTGAGTGTTATATCGAGTATTTTAGAATAAATGTTGGTGTGGATAGATGCATATAATTTCATTTAGAAAATAGGTAACGGAAACAATTAATTGCCATTAGATAATGGTTATTACCAGTTACTATTTGTATGGGTGATAATTATTGTTAAACACATACTAAACATTCGTATTGAATCCATGTGATTAAAAAGTATTTTTTTAATTTCCAGGAAAAATCTTAGTTTAAACGTGTATAGTAATTAATAAACAATTGTGTTGAGCATGATTTCCCTAGAAGTTTAAAAACAAATGCAATTATATTATAATGCGAAATGCAACAAGAAAAAATACACATATTCATAACCAATAATGACTCCAATCCAAAAGTTGCAGCTTGCTGAAGTAAAACAAAACAAAACAATAATTATATCTCTGTACCTTTTCAGGCAAGTACAAAAGTCAAAATAATATTTACATATCATATAAGTTCACCTCTCCGTACTATTGTTATTTTATAAGTAATTTTATTAATTAATATAAAACTAATATAACGAGTAACTACTATAGGCCAGTGTTTCCCAAATAATATGCCGCAAAAACTATTTTATGGAGTTTAATGTCAGGAAGTGTTTGTTAATTGAGGGGTATAAAATATGAATCACTAAAGTATACTATAACTTCTATAACTTGAAATGACAAAATAGTGTGATACGAGGACATTACATTTGGGAATCACTGTTCAAAGCAAAAATTTTAATAAGGGTAAGTACCTATAGCTGTTGAAGAAAGTGTTTATAATAGTATATTAAAAATATATTAACAAAAGGTATACGAGTATGTATTAGTGTAAGCAAAATAAGCAAAGCATAAATATTGTAAAATATACATATTTGTAGGTATAAGACCTATACGAGCAAATATATATGATACTAATAAAAAAAAAAAATTAATCTCACCATTTAAAGCCAATCGGACTCTAGAAGTGAAACAATAGCATTCCATGAACTCTCTTAAACTCGATTCTTTACATCAATATGTTTTGTAATATTATGCTTGGTATTTTAATAATTTTCATGTCTAACATGATAATTCTAAATAAAATGACTTATATGATAGTTGGTATATTAAGCGTGCTTCAGGCATGATCTGCAGTCTAAATTTGATTATAGAGCTGATCTTATAAAATGTGTATCAATAGCATTATTAATAGATTTTAAAATTGAAAAGCTTTAGATATGTTTGATAAAAAAACATATTATTATATATACATTTCATATATATCCTCCAAAGCAAACAAAAAATATATATGTATGGAAATTAAAAATTAAATGATATAAATTGTTATGATTAGCCGAAAACATCGCTTAATCTGCCAGATAGACAAAAAAAAAATAAAAACGATTGTTGGAAATAATATTAATTTAATGAAAAATTAACAAAACATTTCTATACATGTTGCTTGTTCACTGTACATATGACTAATATGTGTGGTAAATAGGTACAAGCTTGGATACTTAACATATAAATATTATTAAATTTAGAAAATATTTTCCAAAACGTAAACAGAAATGAGAGGTGAATTTGTATGTGTAAGCAAATATTAAAAAGGTTTTACTCTTGCATGCAAAAATAAATTTAGGTTGATGGATAGGTCCTTTGGATGGTCAGGTATTTAATTGGGTTGGTTCTTCATTAACGGCTGTTAAAAAAAATAAATTTTATTAACTATTTGAAAACATGCTCGTAAAAAATCATCTAACAATGGTAACCCTGTAAATGGGATCAACGTACATAATACAACCAGAATTATGATAATGAATTATAATAATTAGTAAAAAATGTATGACATTTAGAAGTATTGTATTCTGCAGAAATATAGTGAAAATATGAGTTATTCAAAATATGTACATTTTCTTTTAGACTCTAAACGGAGCGAAGAATGTATCTTGTAATCTTGTATTAATATTTTAATTTACCGAGTGTTTTAATATTGTGACTATTGATTGTAAATTTCTATTTATGTATAGTAAATAAAATAATACTTTTATATTTTTCTACAGTAAAATGTCTCTAGTTCTTTTATCTCTCAGAAAAATCATTAGTACAATTTACCCATCAATAAAGAATTAATTGGATAGGTAGTTATTTATTACAATATTTAATTTTCACCTACCTATTTTCGAGATGTTCACCGCTGTCTGTACTCAGACATCCTGCTCCACCACCGAAACCGTATCCTTTTGGTCCGTATTTCCTACCATGGCAGTTTTTACAGTATATCTCCTTTTCGTGCTCTGCACAGTTTGTGGAGTCCAAAAACTTGCCACATAATCCTATAGAAATATGCCACAATAATATTTTTTTTAAAAAAATTATACTATAACAATGGTTTTAGGAAAACATATAATAAAATAATATTTACTAACCACATTTGAAGCACATCTTGTGCCATTTGTATCCTCCGGCAATACGCTCTTCGGCGGCATACACTGATTTATTGCACTTGGGGCATTTTGGGTGTTCGATTGCGACGAAAGGCATTTTGAGTGTTAGTTTAGACGATTTTACAAATAAAACTGAAAATAAAATAAGAATATTATATTGTTGTATTATTAATAATATATTGAAACTTCATTTATCATAACAAATAAAAAATTAAAATAAAATTAAAAAGTAAAATAATTAATAATTATCCAATGTAAAATTCAATAATTTATTTTCTATCATTACCTACATGGCATCGTTTTCATTGTAAATTAGTTAATGAACAGTTGCAGTAATTTTAATTATCGCGTATAAGGAAAGCAATACGTAGATCTACCACTGTAGGTTTTCTTTACTGTCTGGTGTATGTGAAAGAGAAAAATAGTTATGTTTCAACTTTTCAGAAATCGTAAAAAATCACCACGGTCGGCAGTCTTATAGAACATAAAGAACATTTTAAATGTCAGCTCAATTTAGATCAGGCATTTATTACATAAATTGAGGACTAATATAGAGGGAGAAGTAAAATGACAAATATTTATAAATGACTTTACTATATACTATATTTATAGCATTTGGCGATACTTGACAAGTAGGATTGGCTATGAGCCATGATTCGTTCCTGGACCCTCTGACCTATATATTTATGTCCGATCTTCGGAAAAAGAAACAAACTAAGATGGTAGATTATTGATGGAGAAGAAACGTAAAAATTATGTCTAAGAGAAATACAGAATTATTGTATATATTAATGAATGTAAAAAATAGGATTGACATTTAAAATAACAATAATAAGCATATTTATTATTAATTGTTTTTAAAGTTATTTGTATAACAAGTAGCAAATTTAATTATTTTTCTTTTTAATCGATAAAAATCTATAAATGTATAAATAACTGAGGAATGAGGTATGAAATGTAGGTCTAGGTCTGTATCATGGCAACATAGCAATATATAACCATATGAGGACTGTTAAAAGTTTAAAATCGTAAGACATCACCTTATAGAGAAAGAAAAAGTGTTCAATGACCTCAACATTGAACACTGTCGATGTACATTTTAGAAGATAAAATTACTCGAGCACGTGACTTAAAACTTAAACAAATCATGGCTTGTTATGACTGTTATGAATATATAAGATAGAATGCATGCAATTATAAATACATATACAATTTATTGTACATCCCTGTTTATGGCTCTAAAATTAAATGTACCAACAGAGATTCCTATTGTGTTTTTAGTTTTGATTTAATAAATTATATTTGTATCGTACAATATGTAAGTAGTGTATTTATGTACACATGTGTAAACAATAAATACCCCATTTTTCAGTCATAATAGTAGTTTAATATTTTTGATATTCGTATAATATAAACGATCAGTATAGTACTTAATAAAATTTATAGGTACAACAAAAGTCTTTTTTGTTGCTTTCAGTTTTAAAATTTGTAAGTTTTTCAAATTTGAAATTTTTTTGTTTTAACAATACTATGATTATGCAAAATAAAACATATTAAGTATAGTGAAGCTCGTATTATCTTTTGTTAAGTATAAATATTAAATTGATTGTAAGTTTAAACTTGTTTTTACCAAGTCATAAAAATAACATATCAATGCATAATTTACACTAAGTAAAGTTACTAATAAGTAATAAAAAAAATTTAAAATAGAGAAAATTGTATGCAAGTATAAGAAGTATTAACTCTGTTAAAGTTTATTCGTGCATATATTATAATATTGTAAATTTATAGGAAATAAAAAAAAAGTTATAGTACTATAAATACGATACAATATGTATTATATGATTATAATATGATAACATAATATTTATTATATTATATGTACTTACATTTTAGTACGAGTATTAAATGATAATAACTAGTGCAATGTTAAATCTGTACTCACCTTAGTAAACAGCAAATGTGTACCGTCGTCTTCAGCTTCGCTTTTGTAAATGTGTGAGCTTTAATCAAAGTGCTGTATATGTATTGCTTTTATCCCTACTATAAGATTGCACACGGCACATTTGCTCCGCCCTTTAAGCTGTATACTCCTACGCAAATCTAGTATCCCCGTGATATACAATAGTACAGTTTCAGGATGAAAAAATGTACACAAATACAAAGATTATTAAAATGTAAAATTACAAAATTACACGTAAGATTCATATACTTATTTTGCCAATAAAAACAGAAAAAATGGTTTTGTTAAGATTTTATATGATTATTTTAGAAAAATCTGTAATATTAACATTAACAACATTTTTGTGCCTAGAACCATTAGTATTCCATTTAAAAACATAAATAATGTGGGGGCGAAGAACACCGCACTTGGCATAGAATCTTTAAAAATTATTTTAAAACTTTTTGGATCTAAATTTTAAACTTTTAATTGATACACACACGCTTTTCTTTTGTTTTGATTTAATTTTAGTACTTTATAAGTCTATAATATACTACCTACTAAATTTAAATTGTTTTTCAAGTATTGATATTATTATATAATAATCATTGCATTATAAAATAAAAATTTAGTATAACATTAAATTATTCATTTTATTTATTCAATTTAATGCTAGGCGGATATAGTCCTGTATTTTTTTCCAAGAAACATTTATGGATATAGTATAATTACTGTAGTAATAATACTAATTTTATAATTTGAATAATTTATTATAACAATATATTATCTAATATCTCAAAAGCACAAAATATATAACCCACGAATTTAAAACAATAAGAATAGTATGATTTGACATTATTATGGACATAAAGTATTTACTTTTTAAATATTACTGTTGAATTATTTGTTCATAAAGAACTAATATATATATATATATATTTTTAGAATTTTTATTAGAAGATAGTACAGTTCGTACAATTATTTGTTACTATAAGTAAGTATGCGGGAATAAATTACCAGTTTGAAATGCATGATTAAAGCAGCCACCCAATGGCGACACTTTATATATTTTCTTTTAATGTCTTTTCCTGTACTTATACAATCATTATTATTGAAGCGGAAATGTTTTTTGTTCCTATCTTTACAATGTTAAAAATCTAGTTTAATTTAGTTTTTTATTGACAATTATTAATTAATAATAATTATAAATTAAAAAACCTTTTAAAATATAAATTAAAACACAGGTATAATGTAGGTAGACATTATTAGATAAATATTAAATATAGGTACATATATTAATTATGTATATTTATATCCTTTTATCTAAAAAGAATCAAGTATTTAAATTCTAAATTTATCATTGGAATAGATCAATCCAAAGTAAGTAAAATTGGCTATACCGTAATCTAATATTAAGAAATAATGAGTAAACAGGGCGTTGACATGCTGGTGAAAAATCACCTGTACGGATTTTTTTGATTTTTCGAATTCTTGGCATACATAGGTAGTATGGGAAAAAATTTGTGAAGCTATTTTCGTCTGATCATACCTTAGATAAATGCGTGGGTGGCCCAAGGACAGATATCTTACTATAGAGAGGGAAAAGAAGAAAAAGGAGAAAACGTAGTTATAGATAGTACATAATATTATATGCCAAAATAAAATGGCCTCCTTGTGTAAACGACTAAAATAGGCCACGTGCTCAACCTGGCCAAAACGATGGTGAATGAATTCAATAAGATAATGTTCACTCACAGGTCTATTTTCAGTGTAATAGTAGTGATAGTTTATACTTAAATATAAAAAATAAAAGTCTAAGAAAAGATAAATATTACCTTATGTAGTCCTTATGTAGTTATATATATATATGATGGAATAATATATTGTGTTTACATTGCGTTTTACTTCGTGTTCATGTTTCTCTCCTAGAAAAGGATGTAAATATCTTGGTTATTTAGAGAATCACATTTTATTATTAGCAAATACCTAATCAATGGTATATAGCAGTGGCATAGCTAGGAAAGATGTTTGGTATGTTATTACCTACTTTCCATAAAATGTTTTTGTATGAGAACCAAACTTTTAGCTAGTTCTTAGTTCTTATTATAGTTGATCGAATATTAATATACAATAAGTTTTGTCTAGACTTTAGCATTGATTACCACTCCGCCCCCCAAATGATAAATAATGAGCTTTTCTTCATGTTTGAGATTATTTTACTCAATGCACAATATAATTAATTAGTTTTAAAATGCTGGTTTTAATCATAACCCTATTATTTAGTTATAATAGATCTATGTGAGTGCAATAGTTTTCTACTAGATTTTGTATTTCCGACCACGTATTTCTTATCTATTACATACGAATATACATGGTCTAGTCTTTTAAACATTTGAACATTTGAATGGGGTGATAGTTGTGAAATATTGTAATTGTTAGGAAAAGAGTAGAATGTGGGCGCGGGGACGTATCCCTACAATCCTGTCTTGTCATCATAATCTTAGCCCTCTCTCCACCATGCTTAAACTCTAGTTGATCCTACGAATAGAATAAAATATATTGTACCATGAGCCACATGAGCGAAATATTAAAGCAGTAAGTACGGCGACTTCCGTATTTTTATCTATTATTATTGTAAATGTGATTATAGATAGTTCCCCTTGGAAGAGTGAGAATGGTAAACAAAAGCAATCTTTCACTCCCCGTTCCGGCAGACGACCCATTATTATGCCAATATAGGCATGACATATCCATTCTTCTTTTATCTATAATCTATGGCTATGACCGAACTAACATCATTTTTAAGTAGTGATTGTATTTGATTATTTGGGTTGGACTTCGTTGCCCGTTAGTAAGTTTTAATAGAATTGTTTTAAATAAGGTAAAAACTCCCGAGATCAGTATAACTAATTAGGTACCACCAAAATCATATTAAAAAAAAAAATAAAAATGGAAAACAATAAAAGTCCAATTTTATCCAATATTGCCAATATCAATTTCGATAATATATGACTGTATAATATTACAATATATTGAAAAAATTGGTCTACTATGTTTTATAAAACATACGCATACACATTTTTGTATACCTAGATGTAATTTAATATTGTATATAAACACTGGTATATAACTAGTAGATATTGATACGATAATTATTCAATAAATACAATCTGGTTAAACCATTTATTACTGTATTTATTTACAGATAACTAACAATATTTTTTATTTGCATGTGAGCACATTTAATAATTAAATAAATACTATTATAAATAGATTTACAATATTTTAAATTTTAATATTAATAAATATGCAAATATAACGTTTTACTCTGAGATTTATTCATTCATATTATATCCAGTACCATATTATTTAGAACCTGTGCATATGGTTATGATAATCATCAAAGAAATATTGCTAATTAGGTAGGTACCATTACTATATAGTTTATCATGATTACATCTTCTGTATGAATTATGCGTGGAATATTGTTATCACCACTTTCAACAGTCATCACAAAAGGACTTAAGGACGTCGTATTATATTTAACTCAATCGTGCAGGCAATTTGTAAATACCGATTTCATCACAATGTCATGGCAACCTAAAATATGTAGTATATGTGCACTGTGCAGTGTTTTCGACATATGTAAATAATTAAAAATGTATTCACAGATGTTCGGTTGAGGGGCAATAATAATTGTATATTAAATCCAAGTCGATAAGTGAGTGAGGAAGAATAAATTCAAAACAATGTTATTATTATTACCTACGTTATCCGGTTTATAATAAATATTTGAAATCTTCTTGGGTTTCACTTAGCCCAAGTATATTATAGCTATGATATATACTATTACCATAGTCGGGTTTTTATCTTGCGGGACGGGACACTCTAAAATTGTACCACTGTATACCTATAGAATATAATATACATATAAAAATTATATGTATATGTATGGAACATGAATCATTTTATATTTATACGCGTTTGAGAGTTTAAAAAATAAAAACTCCGATCTAAGAGGGGCATATCTTCAAACCCCTTCTCTGGCACTCATATATACTTACTAGTTTCTCATAATACACTGCGGCGTTGTAAGATTCTTAAATAAGAAGCAAAGCAATAGTTTTGACAAATTAGTTATTTAGTTATAAATAGTTGTAATGATTTAATATTCACGTATAGTTTTTCTAGAACACCCAACGTATTTTTCACTTCATTTTAACCTGACAACTGTAACAACGATATTAATTGGGAAATTATTTCGTCTATCCATTTAACAATTTGTATATTATATTTAGTATATTTACGAAATGATACTTCATTAAAATACTTTCTGATGAATAGTAATAATCCACTAAATCATAAATTATTTACAATGTACTATGTAGGGAAGCACTTGAGCACCTATATAATTTTCAACATTGAAAACAAACATACGTCTTATAGACGGACAATGTATAAACACGTATGGCATTTTCTAAAGAACAATGTGATTAATATTCCAACTGTCGAGCTCATCTCATAAAAAAAAAATCTTAGCGTGTACATAATATTTTTTATATATAGAAATATATATATATATACGATAGTTATGTTTTAAACTTATAACTTAAAAGTTATGAGTAATAAATGAATAGTATTGTAAATGATGAAATTAATCACATGTTTTTTTTTAGTTTAGTACTGTAAATTATTAAATTAGAAGAGTCATACAATTTATTTGAAGTTTTTTTTTTTTAATCATTAAATGAATAAAATATTACGAGAAATAAAGTACCGTGTAGAAATCGTATACAGAAAAAGACGAACGCTTGGTTTTGCACACGACGATTATTTTTAATCTGAGCGTTTTATTATTTATTTCTTTTACGAAAAATCACGAACGACATTCCGACTAGATTATTAAATAGGAATTATAACAATAAATTATGATAAGCCATTTGTTTTTAGTTTTAATTTAATTTATGATAATATATTTATAAAATTATTTGGTACTGACTTATAATGAAGACTATGTGCATAGTACAATGTAGGTGTATTTTACAGTTATTTACACTGTTTATTCCCGTAAAGTCAAATGCTTTTAAAATTATTTTTTTAAATATTATTTTTTAATTTTATCACTACATATTGAATGACTACGTTCTTCTAATTTGTTAATAATTTTTAGTGATCTAAAAATCAAAATAAATCTTAAACAAATATTTTGTTATAATGTAAACAATAGTTATCAGCTATATAACATAAGTAATGCTGATTGTTATGAACAACTTTTTTCACTTTATTATAATATGAATATTAACAGATTATGATTTTTTAAAAAATTAAAAATATTCATTGATTATACGATTTATTAGTTTAACAGGGTGCAACAGACAATGGTGCATTTTATTATGTTGTGTTAAAGTATGACGACGACGATAATGACTCACACGCTGTGGCTGTAGTGAAAATTGAAGTACATCTTTTTTAAAAAAAAAGAGAAAAAGGATAAGGTATTGGGTAGATAATGATGTTCAGTACATAATTTGAAGTAAAATACGTATGAACCAATGCAAATGAAATCAAATATAAGCAAGTGAACAGTTAAGTAGGTATTATTTATGGCTTAGTTTCGTGCGTTCTTAGACATAACCAACTTCCTACTTCGTTTAAAATTGTCAAATCGAGTAAAATATATGGAATAAATAAACTTGTACCAATCTAATCTATATCACAGGATCAGTATTTTGACTTTTCCGTATGATATCTGAAATGAGATGGAAAGGGACGGGAACACGCTTACAGAAAACATTTACTAGAATATGTGAAGCTTAAATTATAAATGTTATAATAATAATAATAATATTTATTCAAATTAAATAAATATTTAACACCCTAAAGGGTAAGAGTACAGTATATGTAAACTAAATATCGCTAAATTAAGAATAATTAAATACAATTAAATTAAATTAAATATCTAGATTTAAATTATAAACACGACTTTTTAACTTATTATAGGAGTCGAAAAAAAAATCAAAATTATGAATTAAATTACATGATGTTGGTAGGCGGCACACCGGACTATTAGTAAAGTAATTATTTTTAGAATGAGGAATAACGAAGGGTGGGTTAAATCTTAAATTAAAAGAGGATACTTTAAGACCGATTTTTTGTAATAATTCTGGACAGTCGATAACACCATTCAGGATTTTATACATAAATGTGATATATACTAATCTTCTAGTTTTTAGCGGTTTTAAACCTACATAGTTTGCAATTTCAACAGTGTTATAATACGGGTAATTAGTTTTAAATGCGAAAAACGTTAAAAAAAATTTTGTATTTTTTCTAATTTATTAACTAAACCAGATTGGTTTGTATTCCATAATACCGTTCCATATTCAAGTAAAGATCCTACTAGCGAGCGATATAAAACTTTCATACATAGCGCATTATTAAAATTAGAGCAGGTGCGTTTAATGAATCCCAAAACACGAAGACTTTTACCGTATATTAAATTAATATGGGCATTAAAGGACAAATCGGCCGATAGGATAATACCAAGATCCCGAACTTGACTTACAGAGTTGAGAGCCGTAACGTTAATGAAATATTGACAGTTTATATGAGATTTAGATCGGTTAAATGAAATGCAAACACATTTAGAACAATTTAGAGCCATGCCATTCAATTTGCATCAATAAGAAAAAATATTGCTCATATTGCATGACTGCATCACCGGTAGACGTTAATCGGTCTCTGTAATAAATAAATATAGCAAAGTTGTTCTTTTTTTACATAGAGTTCATCTAATTTTAGATTCCATGGAGCCTTATAATTATAATTATGGTTTGTGTTAGATCTACGAACTATATTATATTTGATTACTCCCTCCAATCTATATGTTATAGGTATTAGCCATTATAGGTACACTGGTACACACTTGCGATAACTACAGATAGTTTATATAGTAACGGAAGTATTTGTATACAATTAATGGTATTATGCACACCATCCACCAATCATATATTTTATTCCAATTCCAACTAGTGTTTTTCGCTTGCTGATCCGATCATGTACTGGATTATTAAAAATACTTAAAATAATTAAAGTCTTTATGATAAATAAACCTACTGAAGTACATACATAGTCGTCCGCAGACTTTTAGTTTCGGGAATGCAATTTTATTATAAATAGGGTCCACAATTATTTTGTAAGCCATTACAAATTAAAATATTTCAGGATATAAAACGCATTAAAAATAATTGTTATACTTTATTTATTATGATTTACAAATACAATGCATAAAGACCATAAAGTCATATAACAAATTTATAATAGTAGGAGTACAGTGTTTGAGTTTGTCAATAATTTATTAAAATGTAATTTACATTAAATATAAGAATAATAATTCTATCTTTGTGCATAGAACATCTTAATTTATTTTTTACAATACTTAATTTGCAAAATAACCTTCTGCAACTATTGTGAGCTTGTGATTGGTGTTATGCTAAACAGTAAACAGTATACATTTGTAATGTCAAATCATACTGCTAAAAATATCTAGACGTCCACTCTCTTTAAACCAGTTTAATCACACACAAATGAATTCACTGGATACCACCTGGTACATCAGATGTATGTTTGAGAATTATAATTTCAGTTTTAAGTTCATTAATTATTGGTATATTTAATAATTTAGATAATAATGTTCGAAGAACTATTATTTAATTCTAACTTCAATAAATATCCCACAGTTCTAATCAAATCCAAAATGTCTTGATTGAATTGTACATTTATATTCTATACCAGTTTTAAGTCAATCAACTAACGAATTAAATACAGAACACCTGAGCTTTTCAATTTTCATACTTGGAATCGAAAAAAAAAATTGATTAAAATAATTGTCATCCAATTTCACAAACACTTTCTTTTTTTTTGAATTTACATATAAACATAAATATCTAATAAGTGCCCATTAAATAAGTGTAATATAGATATACAGAACGTTATTCACCCGGCTCAGACTGAAAGGCATAGTGGTTTCAGTTGGATTGAGAGATAGACTGATAAAATACTGAATGTTTTGTCAATATTTTAGAAGCTGCAAACATAATATACTCGTTACCTATTCATATAAACTCTACACTAAAATCTGAGTTGTCTATATGGAGGCAATAATGGAAAACAAACAACATCCCAAACCCTTTCAGCTATTGAATCATATGACATATACCTAACCTTGTACTTAATATTAAATGATTGTTACAATTGTTTGCAGTCTTACTATTATAGTAAATTCTGCTACACCAGAATGAACATTATTTCTACCTTGACAAAAATGAAAACTTAAGATCGATCTACACTAACAGACAAAAGACTTACCTAATGGTTTGGCAATAGCTAATATTTATATAAAAGAATATATCAATAAAAAAGGAATCATAAAAGTAAGAAGATTGGAGCTTATAATTAATGTTTATTTTTATTTTTAAAATAGAATTCACAATCTATACCGACTATACATCTTGAGTACAATAAGTTCATTTGATACATGATAACAAAATTTCATAAAAATTATTAAAAACACATTACTGTCCCTAATAATATTTACATAATACGTGGACGATTTGAGGAAAGCAGCAATCCACTAGTAACACTTTTATATGACTAATTTTTTTTTTCAATTAATTGAATTAGTTGATTTCGTAATAGCCATTAGGTGACATCTGGCCACAAAACCATTTTATTTAAACCATCTTGGAGAACAATCCGGGATTGTGGTCTGTGGGAATAGCCAGATTTTTGACAAGAGGATTTTCATTTGTTGTAGCAAATTTTACTGCAGTTGCATATTCAGACTAATGTGAAGTATATATTATACATCAGTTTGATTATTACAGAAACGTTAAAGTGTATCTTTTCCAATAGTGTTTCGTATCGAATTCAAGTTTGATGTAAATATTGAAAATTTCCTTATATGGTTGGCAATGCGTTAAGGGAGCGCACTGCGATCTAATAACTTACTCTGTTCGTGTCGAGTGGTCCGAACTCCTAGCTATAAAAATTAATTACAATTAAACAAATAACAATCGCTTTATTCTTATTTATTAGATGTAGTTATTTTTTAATATCAAAACTCCATGCATGAAATATTTAAACGTGGATCGAAAATAGACACGCCGTTTTATTTTTAGTAATCTCGTGTAGCGCGACGATTGTTGACCGCCCAGTGATATTACCAATATATATATACCTATCATAAACGCAGGCGAGACGGTTTTGAATTTATTCGTTTCTACATAGTAGGTACTACTCGTAGTCATATTAGTACGCAAAAGACAAGACACGAGTAAGAACTGCTGCAAGATGAGCGCAAGTTGATTTGCAGTCAAATAAGTCTGATAAGACTGTGTATACTAGCTTAACACAAAATCAAATTAATTATTAATAAATCTGATCTACTTTTCGTTGTAACTTGTAATTCGCCGGTTTATGGTTATTTTTATTTTTTTATTTTTCTCATAGTCCTAAAAAATAACAAAGAGGTACGTTAATGTATTATACGAGTACATTGATCATTGTATTATGTATATACATTATTAATATATATATATATATATATATTAATAATCTCTATATTTAATGTACTATATTAATATATATATATTAATAACGTAAGTTCTTGATATTATTTCTGATTTCAAACAAAACCTGCCATTTGATTTGTGTTTTGGGTTCGTCTGTTTTATTTTATAAATGTGTTCGATGATAACTCAATGTTGCTACTGTTGTAACAAAGTTGTATGGATGACTAAAATTGAACCTTACAGATAAAAATGATTTCAGAAAATTCTTCAACGAAACAAATCTTAAAGCTGAATACAATGGTTCTCAACGCATCCCAACACAAACTAAAAATATCACAATATAATATTTTTTTGCTACAGCAAAAGTATACTTAACAGTTATTCGTTATAATGGTGGATTGAGTTGTGAACTATGTATGTCTTATACTCATCTGTGTATTTGTGTAAACATAAAATAAATCAGAATAATCCTCAAAGGCAGGTGGTATAGTTTATTGGGTACCTACCATTGATTATATATATATATATATTACATTATAATCAATGGTACCTACTTACAGGAAGACCCTCTTGTCACATGTTATAGGTGATGTCAGTGAAAATGTATATATACAAATGTAAAGAGAGTAATGTAAAATAAATTATAACACTTAAGACTAGTGAATAGTATTATTGATAATTTTTTTTTTCATTAAGTTTTTGTTTTTTATTTTAATCATTATTGCACTATATATATTTTAATATTTAAACAAGAGAAATAAAAAAGAAACAATTTGGATTTTGGGTCTTAAACATTTTTAAGTCATAACCACATAGGGATAGGAGCTGAAATGCTAAAGTAGAATAATTGTAAATTTAAATAGGTGGAATGACCTAATTTAAAGGACAACAGAAGTAGGCAACCTATTTCACTAATAGGTAATAGCCTATTAAATTGTAATTAGGTATAGTCATTATTCACTGATAGTTATCAACTTATCATCAATGGATATTGAGTCGTATTATAAAAGCATATATTTTTTTTTAACTATGCAGACATTTATGCAAATGAATTAACTTATAACAGGTCCTATAAATGATATACTTAATTTATAGTATTTGCTAATAATGTGTGATTAGTTACAAGCTAAACAAACCTTAACAGTATCTAAGCTTATGGACTGGATTGTGAATGCATAATCATCCTTAAGGCATTTTATGGAAGACTTGGAAATATATAAGGAACCTAAGTAGACTAATACTATAAAATATACCAACATTTTTTTTTATTAAATAGTATTAAGCATATTTTTTCTTTTAACTTCAATTAGAAATAAGAAATAACATAATTAATGATGATAAAATATTAAAAATAATTAATTACAGGCGCACTTAAAAAAAATATTATGTACAAAACGATCAAATAAGGTATAATAATACTGTAATAACTAATAATTAAATATAAATAACTAGAAAGATGTAACAAGTTTAAATTTATAAGGTAGTGATGTACAAATTTGAAAATTTTATTTTTTCTCATTACTGGTTTTTGATGTAGACTGACCTTTACTATCTCCTCCAAAGTAGTTGTACTTGATCTTTAATCGTTCACGAATTAAAAGACCTTTAACTAATCGTTTCCAATTACCATAAACTCTATCTTCATATCTTTTTTGCTCTCGCTTACGACTTTCTTCAATTTCTTGATTCCATGCATCTACCAAAGTATCTTTATATTCTTTACACACCACAAAACCGTCATTTACTGGGTGTGAACCACCAGCATGAAAATCAAAACCAACTACAGCAGGTGCACAATCAATATTCAGTTTTTTTGCTATGCGGAGTAGACCAGGAACTAAAATCAAATACAATAAGAAATTATATAACATAGAACAACAGAGCAATAAAATATGCTTACGTTTTAGATGAACCGTTTCTTTAGGTAACATACAGGGTTTAAATAAATCAACATTGCCATAACAATTTCTAGGAACTTTACCATCAATGGCAGTTGGAGGGTCATAGGGTTGAGTTTGCCAATAACCAAACAATTCTAATGGCGGAGGATCAGTTCGAACTCCATTCTATAACATATATCTATATTTAAATGTTCAAGTTTTTTACATTAAATATTAATTAATAACTAACCCGATCAAATCTAGGACGAGATTTAACTTGCTTATATGAAATTTCACCCATTTTAACAATACGAGCTTCTTTCAGCCAGTTATCTCTACCATTAAGCTCATGCACATATTCTCGTAAATACACAGGTTCATTTCTAACATACCCAACAACAGGCGGTTCTGGTGGATATAAAGCTTGAAATTTTAGCAAGTGTCTTGATAAGGCATACAACGGATGATTTTTATACCTTTTACAAAAAAAACAGAAATAATATAACTATGATTATAAACATTCAGTGTAAACATTTAACTTACTCAGAAACAGTTTTAGGTAATGGTATTTCTTCTAATTGTTTATCTAGCTCCTCATCTTCCTCTCGTTCTCTAGCCGACTGTGGAGGAGTATAAGGTCTTAGAGTAACTTTCCACCATTTGGGATCCACACGGATTTTTCGTGTAAGAGTATGAAAATATGGATCATAGCGTTTAGTTATGTCTTTGATGCTGTTATTATTATACCAAGCCAAAACATACCGCATAGGATGAGACGTACCATTCTATAACATACAATTTATCAATCTTGTCAATAAACAATTTAAAAAAGTAATTTTGTATGTTAAAATATTCCATAATTTATAAACAAAATATACAAAATATTTAAAATACTAAATAATAAATTATATATTGTTATATACAACTAACATATATTTCTTTAATGCAATGTAAACGCTGGCCAAGAACATCCACACAAAACCATTTTTCTTCCATTTCCAGAAATACTTCAGCCCAAAAGTCATTTTTTACTTTTTTTTTAATCAGAGTTTCACTATTTTCTATTAATATGTTATCTTCATCATCAGTTGAAAGTACACGACGATCAATTTTATCACTTTTTTTTACAGGTTTTTTACTTTGCATTTTTTTTTTGTCAGCCACAGATTTAGACTTCTTTGAATCACATTTTTTTGAACTAGTCTGGGATTTACTTGACTTCTTATTAAAATATTCTGATTTTGCCCTTTTATTATTTTTTACAAAAATTTCATCTTCATCAGTTGAAGAAATATTTTCTTCGGTTTTTTCACTAACTTTAGATTTTTTATTTCCTCCTGTTTTGGAGTTTTTTGATTTTTTATTAAAATATTCAGATTTTGCTGGTTCTACTTTAGATTTACTGCTCGATGATTTCATACGATCCTCTTCTGCTAATGGACCCAACAGCTGATCAGAATTTGGTTTAATTGAAACTGCATTTAAATTGATCACTAACCGTACATTCAGTCCTAATGATCTCAACATAGAAATAAACATTGCAACAAGTTCATATTTAGTTTTAGCTTCACGGTTAGAAAATCGTTCAACTAATGATAAAGCATTTATTTCACTTAATGGATCATTTTTTGATGAAACTTTAATATTTTTAGAAAACCATTTAATGTAGTTTTCTAAATAATTTAAGTCGCATTGTTTTGGTGGATATGCTTTCTCAGATGGTACTAGGGACAATGCTGATCCCATGACTTCTGGTGAATTAAGAACACTGTTTAAATGATTACCATAAGAAATCCACAAGAGCAGATTAACTTTGTGAATTAAAATTTGTGTGTCTTTACATATTGTATTTATACGTCTTCTAAGTACATTCTGTACATCTTGGCCTTTTTTACATTTCATATCATTTGGAAGTTTGACGTTGATTTCAACCATATCAGGAATAGTATAGTTATCATCACGTTTCAACTCTTCATCTGCATTGTCGTCAGTATTTTTTAAAATAGATCCTAAATTAACTCCTTCACCAACAGATAAGATTTTAGCAACATCCATATTATTATAAACATTATTTTCCTCAACAGTGTTAATATTCTTAGATTCCACATTGTCCTTAAGAACATTTATGGTACCTTGGGGGTTTAAAAGAGTGGTGAAATCAAAATTTGTTTGGCAAACATCATCTTCACTTTCACAACCAGACTCTTCCAACGGTTTTGATTTTACCTTATCACAACCTTGAGCATCATTGTCACTATCGGATTCTGATAAATTTAATGTACACAGTTTGTTAGATTCTGTAGTTTGTGTGGGCACAAATTCATCTCCAGAACTGTCATTTTCAAATGAATCGTCTTCATCAACTTCTGAATAATGACCACGTTTACGTTTAATCGGAGGTTCAAGAACAGTACTTTTTTCAGTCATTTTTGACTTGCACAAACGATTTGATCGTCGCAACATGGTAGCAGTATAAATCTGAAATCAAAATTTGACTATATTTTAAGTAGGTAATTTTTAAAAAGAAAATATATTCTATGATGTTTCTTACAAGTTGTTATAATAGTAGAGAAAAACTAAATCGGGTAGGCTTGTCATCAATTCACTTTATAACCATCGAACAAATTTTAACATCTCAACAATAATTCCGAGTAATTAAGAATTTTCACTTAGATTACTTAGAAATTCGAATATCGAAGAACAGAGAAAAACAAAATATTAGTTTTGAAATGAACATAACCTACCTGGTATGTTCATTTCCTGATGAATGAAAAACCTGGTATCATACCGATGATGATTAAACTTTTAACTATCGTCAAATGTTTGATATATGAAAAAATATGAAAGAAGAATACTTAATTTGAATTTTAAGGTAACAATAAATTACAATAATTATCGTCATAAAATCAGCCCTATGTATTGTTACGTTAGATGTCGAAATATTGAATATGGTAAGAAACGCGGGCACCGAATAATAATTTGATAAGCGATACCAGTAAAATAACAGCAACAAACCAATTAGCGCATGGGTTAAGATTTATAAACAAACTGGTTATCACTTCATTCTTATCGTGTGATTGGTAAACCGATAAGCTATCAATAATATTATTTTGATTATCCTAAATCGTGCGTGTTACATTTGTATAATGTAGTTGTCAACTTAAAAATTCATATTAAATTTTATGTAAATTATCGATTATCCTAAATCGATCGTGTATAGTGATTATATTCTGTGGTGTTACATTTGTTTTGTATATTGTATAATGTAATTGTCGATTTAAAAATTACGCATTTGGAGGAATTTTCACGTCAATAAAATTATAAAGATGGAATCCGGTTCAAAAAAGTAAGTAACATGTTGTTCTGAGTTAAATCGACGGACTGACAGTAGTCGGATAATAAGATTATATTATATTATGCTTTTTTAGTCTTTTGAACTGATGACATTTGATCACAAATCACTACGATTTGTTCGTGGATACAGTCGTTGGCAGGGATATATAAATCAAACCGTCCCTACACCACAAATTTAACTTTTCTTCTCCCCAAATAAAACCCCATAATTTTACTTAAATTTCAAAATTTGTTTAATTTCAGCCCTAAATTAGTAAAATTTATATTACCTATATTTATAGGCTATAGCTATGATAGTTTTAGGTTGGACAGATAAGGTTAACCGTCCAAATGGGCCCTGCTATCCTGACCCTGGATAATATTATGGTATTTTTCGGTTAACATATCAACTCCATTGGCCAGTAATAGTTTGAATGTATCAATAAAAACTTAAATAATACCTTCATATTTGATATTTTAATATTTTATGCTTATTTTACAAACATTTTTTTTGTAATTATGTAATAAGGCCCTTACAAAAACCAGTCCATCGGAAAGATTTCCAATTTCTCTAAATGTCAATCTACCCAGGGTCATGGGTCTTCAACTTACAGAATACAAAGCTTTCGCTTACATTCAATGCTACTTACCAAATATTCCTGTTGTTTCTAGTTGAATATATTATACAACATATTTATGCATATTGGGTAGTATACAAGGCGCAGGTCGTTGATTAGGGCACTCATATTAATATTTTTTAATTATTATGCAATTATATTAATAATAAACAATGGCAGGGGTGATTGCTATTATAAAAGATGAAATAAAAATGAGTTAGTAACAAAAGTTCTACCCGAAATTGTTAACACTGGGTTCATATCAACTAGATTCATAAATCAAGTGAATTACATTTGAGTGTTTCTTTAGTAGCATCAACACAATGTTTATTTTGGCGGAAAATTGTAATCTTGGATTGATGAATTAACTAATGATGTATCATTTTATTTTTCAGGTATGGTCTGCTTGTACCAAAAAAAAAATTAGGGAGTGTAAAGGCATCTAATGTATTTGGGAATGATAGTGAATCTGACAATGAATCGAAAAACAAACCTATTCAAGTAATTATACATACATCCTTATTTATAATACATTTAATTAAACCATGTTTCTGATACTAACTAAAATATTATTTCTATTAAAATATGCATACATTTTGAGAACAAATTGATCGTATTAACCAATACTTCATCAAATGAATAAAAATTTTTAGACCAGCAATCGAACTAAAGCTCAACAAAGAAGTGCCAAATTGATACACGATATGGCTATTGAAGAAGATGCTACTGTTTTTCAATATGATGAAGTATATGATGAAATGGAGAAGAAAAAGGGAAATCTTGGTGAAAAGAAAAAAGAAGTTGACAAAAAAGTATGAATAAATACAATTTTTAATTTTATGTTTAATAGATATTAATTGTGTAAAACATTTATTTTTCAGCCACGTTATATAGAAAATTTATTAATTCAGGCTGAGAAACGTAAAATTGAATATGAACGAAGGAATGAACGATTAATTCAAAAAGAGAGAGAAACTGAAGGAAATGAATTTGATGATAAAGAAGCATTTGTCACTTCTTCGTACAAAAAGAGACTGGAAGAATTAAAAAAAATGGATGAAGAGGATTTAAAAATGTCTATGATTGAAGATATAAACGATGTTACAAAACAAAGAGACATGGGAAGCTTTTATAGACACTTATTTAAATCAGAACTGTGTAAAAATGAAAATGATAATAAAATTGATAATGATGAAGACGATAATGATAATAAGAAAAAACCAAAAAAAACTGATGCTAATCGTCAATACAGGAAACGTGCTTCATCAAATAGTTCAGATGATAAAGACACAGACTTATCAGATTCTGATTCTTCGGTAGACTCTTCTAAACGCCAAAAAATTGAAAGTCATAATGAAGAAGATGATAAAGAAAATGCAGACAAACCAAAAGTAAAAGTAGAAGAGAAAAAATTAAATGAAGAAAAATCCAAAGTTAAACTGGAATCACTAAATGATAAAACAGAGTTAAGAGAAAAAATTACAAAAAATATATCTGAAGAAAAAAAAAAAGAGGAAAATGAAAGTAAACCAAAAGAAATAATACAAAAAATAAATATTTGGGAAAAGAGAACCATAGGTGATATTTATGAAGCAGCACGTCAAAGATATTTTGAAAGAAAAATGAAACGGATTAATTTACATACTCAATGTTAATAGTTATATTTTTTATATATTTTGTAATGTTAATTAAAAAAATAAACTTTTTTTGATACATTAAGATTTATTTTATTAATAAATAACATTTTTTTTATCAAATAATTTATTAACATCAAAATATAATTTCTTATACTTAAATAAAAATTTATTTTAGCTACTAGTATAAAATGGCAGATGTATAATTATCACAATAGTTTGTTCAATTATGGCAAATGATAAGCAATTACCCTGTAAAATGATTTGATAATCTACATACAAGTATCAATTACTTTAAGTATAATAAATAATTTTTAAAAAATATCTCATTAGGAACATTATTGGAATGTATAAATATTTTTATTTAAGAATATTTCTCTGTGATAAAAAATTTAATTTATGTTAAAAATAAAGGGAGACAATATACAATAAAAAAATTAATGGTGAAAAGGGGTATTAGTAATATCATTGATTGTACAATATATTGTATAATCAATGGTAATATCAATATATATCCAACTACGTTTTCTCTGGATTTTCAGCAATATTATTAAATTGAAAATCAAAGAAAAAAAATAGTTTAAAATATACATATAACTGGAAAATAGAGACAATATTTATTTATGAAAATAAGTTTTTTTTTTTTTAACTATTTCAGATATGCATTTAATTTGATTTCTTATATGTATTGCCTTCCCAATTTAATAAGAAAAATTCTTAATTAAAGAAACACAAGATGATTCTTTAAGTACAGTGGGTATTCAGTGATCAAATAATGAAGATTTTCATTATTTCACCATTAAATAACAGATTATCTTAATGAATCATTTTGTGTATAATGTGAATAAAAATTATATTTCTGTGGAATTGAGAAAAGATTTTACACACTCTTTACTACACAAGGGCTTGTCACTCTTCACTGTAAAACTTTTACCTAATAGAGATGTATAACACTGATAACATTTAAAACACGCTGGAGACTGGTGCCAGCTCAACTCTTTCCAACCAATCCGGGTTTCAGTAGCCACTATATTATTATGACAGGTTTCACATTTCTAAGTAAAAACATTAAAATAATATTTCATTACTTTCATGAGTAGGTAATTTTTTTAAAATACATACTTTTCCGTATTTACTTTCGTAACAATCTAAACAAACTGGCTGATGTTCAATTGCTACATACTCCAATCCAGCTAATGGTTTATCACATTCAAAACAACAAAAATGACGAACATGGTATGTATGTTCCTCAGCAATTGTATACTCTTTCAAAAATATTAACTAGAACAAACAAAATAATTTTTTAATAACTGATCTCACGTTATTAAATTGTTTATTGACTTACCTCATCACAAGCATTACATCGGGGTATATTCAAAATTTCAGCATAATGTCTACCACAATAAACGTTCCAGTTATTGAAAAAGTATACAAGATCAACCAACAGTTCCTATATTTAAATAATAATAATAAGTCAAAGAATAACCATATCAAGTTATAAACATTACCTTACAGGTAGTACAAACAAAACATGATGGATGCCAAAAAACTTCTTTACCAGTTCGCTCAGTCATAACAGCAATTTCACCGGGTAATACATTTTTCTTACATTGTTTACAAAACAATTCTTTGTCATCAGTTAGAATACATGTATCAGCATTAGATGCAATACATTCTTTTGAACCTTTCAAAATTGGATTTTTTAATGATGGATCGGCATTCTGATCATACATCATAGGCTTGTAATTGTCATTTTGAATGTTCGAAGAGAAATTTGAATGTAGTTGAGGCAAACCTTCTGACCTGGCTATATTTGAAATTGGCTTTTGAGAAATCACTTCACATACAGCTGGATTATTGTTAGCATTATCTAGCATATTGACTTCTATTTTATTATTTCCAGTATAGTTTTTACTACCAATAAATGCACTGGGTGTCTTAAGTTCAGTGTTTGATGGGTATAGAAGTTCTGGAGGAGGTGGTGGAAATTCTTCTTCATCTACTTCTTCAAACTGCTGATTATTAATTTTTTTGAACGGTTTAGGAGTGATGTTCATATTTTTAAATAATGGAAATGGGTTATTAGTATTATCAGTTAGCTTCTTGACCAATCCCTGACCAACTGCATTCTCTTTTAAATTTTGCAAATAAGAAGTCATTGCATCAGCTTCTTCAGCAGTAAGATTATGACAAACGTTTGCATTAAAATCATGCAAGGGAACTTGTTTTTCGAGCTGTTGACGTCTATATATAGCTCCTTCGCTACCACTAATTGGTATCTTATCAGATGGTAACAACTGCATATATTCTGAAGCAAGATCTTTATGAACATTAGGTGGAACCCAATCAAATTTATATGCATTTCGGTTTTGTTCAGTTTCTAGTTTTTTAACAAATTGACCTCCATCAGGTTTAATAATCATATTCAACACTGCAAGTGAAACCAACATTTAAATAATTTACACATATATTAATTGAATGTATAATAAATAACAATACCGGCTTTGACTGGTTGGTATTTTGATTGAGAATCATTAAATAAAATATCCAACTGTTTATACTGATCATCATCTGCAATACTGTGTTCTTCTCTTTTACACTTACAGTTTTTACAAACCTTTCGCCAAAAATGTAAATCCAAGCCGGGACAAGCATCTCCACATTTTAAACAACTTGAACCAGATCCAATTTCATGGGCTAATTTATGAAACTAAATATAAAATGAATTAATTTAATATCCACAATAAGTAGGGAATAGTTTAATATTAATTAATTCTCAACAAATTCATGAAGAAGTATGATTGTTAAGTACTTAATTAAATATAGACAAGAGTATAGAAAATTATTATTTTTATAATAAATAACTGTACTAATACAGTAATACCTACTCAATAATAAAATAATTGCTTTGTTAAATTGGTTTGAAATTCTCGATTTTATGTAGATAGTATGAATTAAGATATATCTTAATTTGTGGTAGATGGAAAACATTTAAATAATCCATAGGCAATCAAATTGAACACTTTATTCTATTTGATAATAGAATAAAGTACTTATTGATACAAGTACTTTAAAGAAATAATTTTTGATTAAAAATAATATGTTAACTTAAGAGGCGAAGTCTAATAAGAATTTTAGATGAATAACAGGTATTATATATGTTTTACATAATATTATGTAATATTATATTATTAGCACAGGAATTTGTATATTTTATTGGTTCAATATAAATATATAATAAATAATGATACATATAAAATAAATAATCATGTACAACAATGTGAAAAGTGTAGATTATAATCTCATTCAAACCAACAACTACAGGCACATATTATGTATCAATCTGATGGTTGGCAACTATTATAATCTGAATTCCCACACCGAGACAAGTTGGAGAAACCGCCGAGACTACAATAGGTACTTGATAATTTTGGTCGTCGAGGAGGATTAATAATTAATCATTATAGGTGCATTGGTCGTCTCATTATGGGTTCACAATCGCATTGTTTCGAATAATAATAAAATTCGCAAAACCTTTCGCTAACCTTGCTCCCGACACGTTTTAAACCTTTGGGACAGTACCGCGAACTTCGTAAGCGAGGAGGGGACACCTGTTCCGTGTTCTAACCGTACAGAATGTATACTTAGGCGTGTTATAGGTAGGTACGTACTTTTTTGTGTTTGTTCTCCAACCGCGAAACCCATTCAGGCGTCTTGAAGTGTTCTTCCGGTTCCATAGCCATTGGTGACCGCTTCTTCGGTCACCCGGACGGTACGCGCAGCGAGACCAGTTGTTCGGCGAACAGTGCGGGGCCACGGAAGTCCGGTGTGCGTGCGTCGACAGCCAACAAGTGTGCCACGCCACGATAACGACGGTCAGTCTTATCGGCCACTGCTCAGCGCGTACTACACACAAAACTATAGTCAACGGTAGAACACGGGACCCGGGGCGCCGAGTGACGGAGAACTTAACGATGAGTCACCGGGACCGACCCGCCCGCGATTGGAATGATTGCGTGTGTTGCGGAGGGGAGAAACCGGACGACACGAGTACACGATAGCGAAACGAGCCGTGACGGGGATAAACCGAGACGATGACGTCAACCCGTCAACGTGACATTCCTCCACGGCCGGCACGGTCTCCAAGGTCGCACAAGCCACAAGGGTAATATTATTATTATAAGCTGCGGTCGCGATTATTACTCGAAATGTTCATTGCTCCATTATATAGGCCACGGCTGCCGGCATGTTGCAATCACAGATAATAAACGAAAAGAACGGATGATGTGAAGAAGCCATAAGAGTTCATATAGGTAATAAAAATTCTATTATCCATGAGAGTTCATCATGTACTGAAATGAACATTACGAAAAAAAATTTGAGGTTACAAGGGATCTCATATTCCGTATTTGTATTTAATACTGTACGGAAATAAGTACCAAATGGGTTGTTCACGAGGAATTCCGCTGGTAGCTTCTTTATCGATACCACAGATATACTTACTGGTGATAGATCATGATTCATGATGGAATATTAATCACATCCTCCCCTAGTCCCCTCATTTCAATCTATGCACAGCATCGCTCAAAAAAAAAAAGTATAATAAAGTATAATACAGACCTTATAGTTTATAATATCATTATATTGTAAAATATCTGCATTGTTGTCATTTGTCGGTAATATCGGAGGCTCAGTTTAGCCATCGATTTTTGTATTACATAACTTTTAAGTGGGAAATCGTACTGCACACTCTTTATAAATATTTATACATTTTCTTGAACTTTAAATCATAGATTAAATATTATTGTTTATTTTTAATTGTTTATTTAATCTATGTTCAAACTTAGTAGGTATATAACTATATCATGAACACTAGAGATCTTTAGTGTTCATTAACTATGTAATTGTAATGTCTATGGTCTATGGTGTTCTTACTATTTTTAATGCATCCGATAGATATAATAATATTATAATCGAATCGAATATCGATGTATCAGTTGATTTATAAGTTCTAATAAATTATTCCAAATATTGACACTAATAAGAACCTTCTGTTCTTATATTTTCGTATTGGAATACTACTTATAATAAATAAGATTTTAGATTAGTACCTTTACTAACCTACTCAGTAGTGACAGTATAGCATACAAAAATGTAAAATGAGTTTTGGACGCTTTATAAAAAGATAAAAATAATAGTAATTTTATCATTTTCAGCGCTTTACGACCGTTCACAGTTACCAGCTATCTATAAGACCGATTGGCATTTAATTATTAAAAATTCATAATATACTGGTGTAGTAGTGTACATTATAAAGGTACAAATGTACAATATTGTACAAGTACGTAATAATTGAAAACCTGAAATTGAATTATAATTTTAAATCACTGAATTTCGCTTTGAATTGCTTAATTACATAGTTTAATTACATAATTTACGATTTACATCATAGACTATACAGACATATTTATATACAGTTCACTTATACTCTCCATTACAGGTGCAACCACGCAACTGCATTTCAACAAGTTTGCCCAACTATCCAATGCAGGGTCCACGCAGAGACGACACAGAAACCAAACAAAAACAAAACACAAACCCTTCTTTTGAAGTTTGAAAAAAAAGAAAACAACAACCAAAATATGTGTAAATACTGAGTTGACTCAACAATTTTACTTGGTAAACAGAGGCCACAATGAGAAAGAAGGCAGTAACCATGGACGTCCCCAGGGGGGGGGCAAGACGAGGCACTTGCCCCCCCCTGGAATAATGTTATTTCTACAGAAATTCAATCTCTGAAAACTATTATTAATAACATTAGGATTATTTTATCTTATCGTATTTTTTGAGTGCTCACATGGCAATAAATTATTATCTGTTTGCTGTTACATCGTGTATATTATTGTGTCGTAAATATACCTATCATTATTAATAATACGCGGCGCGCGGATAGTGGATACTCCCATCAGTTACAACTACAACGCAGCTTTCGATTAAAACGAGTGTCATCGCATTCTCGCAGCAATAAAATATACAAATCTCCATAGTCCACAAGGTAAAATCTTTTTATAACATTGATTATGGACATAAGAAATTTTTTTAAAAAACCTAAATTAGACGATAATATTAATGGACCGTTAGATAAAACAAAAAGTCTGACTATAGAGACCAATTCCACAAGTACAGTTGAAATTACTGACTTGAGTAAAAATGGCAGTTTTACTGAACAAGTTGAAAATGTTGATAACATGGAAGTGACTTGTTATAAAAATGATATAGAACACTACTTGGCAAATGTAAATTTTGACGATGCTTTAAAGTTCGATATCTTGTGTAATCCATGGGTACCATCTACTTCATATAATTTTAAAAATGATCTAAAATCGGAAAATGGTCGTCCATTTAGGCACGTATGGTTGGAAGAGAATAATACATGGCTATCATATTCGGCTATTGGAGGCGTAAAAGGAGCTTTTTGTCGAGTATGTGTATTATTTAAGCCAAATGTTCACAGAGACATACAATGAGGGTTTATAATAAAACCATTTACAAAATATAAAGATTTCCATGCTTGTTGTCGATCACATCTATCTTCACAATGGCATCTTGAGTCTATAACACGAGCAAATGATTTTTTAAATATTATAAAGGGTAACAAATTAAATATTATTGAACAGACAAATTTAGGGTTACGAAAACAAATAGAATATAATAGACAAAAATTAAAACCAATAATTTCAAGCATTTTGTTTTGTGCAACTCATGACCTTTCTCTACGGGGGAAAACATCAACTTCAGGAATATTTAATGATCTTTTAAATTTTCGGATTGAATCAGGTGATAAATTATTACAAAAACATAAATTGGAGAATGCGGGAAATGCCAAATATACATCACCTCGAATTCAAAATGAAATTATTTCTGTATGCGGAAAGTTAATTATAAATGATATAGTTAATTTAGCTAACGCAGCAAATGCTTTTTTTGTTATTGTTGACGAAACGGCAGATATTTCTGGAACAGAACAATTGTCAATAGGAATTCGATTTCTAAATAAACATTCATATCCACCAAAAATTTGGGAAGAATTTTTAGGATTTACTCCGTTAGACAAATTAAATGCTCAATCCGTAGCTATAAACATTATATCATTTATGACTGATTGTGGTTTAAATTTAAACAAACTTTATGGGCAAAGATATGATGGTTGTGCTACAATGGCCGGACAAGAAAGTGGTGTTAGTAAATTAATTCGTGATAAATATACCAAAGCGTTATTTTTTCATTGTTCTAATCACAGGTTAAATTTAGTTATAAATAATTTAAATAAAATAATGATTATTCGTAACACTACTGGGACTATAAAAGATATTATACGATTTTTCCGTGAAAGTACGCTTAGAAGAAAATTTGTACCTATAACATACCTTTATTTTGTGAAACACGCTGGTCGTCTAAGTATAAAAGTATAAGAGTATTTTCAGAATATTTTATTTCAATAATGACAAGTTTGAAATCATTATCAAATAATGAAGTACATTCAAATCCCAATACAAGGCAACGAGCTCATTACTTATATTCTGCAGCCTCAAATTCATCATTCTTAATTTCTATGATTACTATGGCGAAGTATCGTGCTATTTTTGAACCTGTGACAAATATGTTACAAGGTGTGTCTGTAGATCTATATAAAGTCAGTGAGCATATTAATTCATTACTAATATTGTTCAATAATCATCGAAATGATGCTGATAACATTTTTCAAACATTATTTTACGAAGCGAAATCAATCGCCATTGATTTAGATATTGTCATTACATGTCCAAGAACGGTAAAAAAACAGTCATTAAGAGCAAACTATGAAACTGCGAGTTGTGAAGATTATTACCGAGTATCAATTTTTATACCATATATTGAATCAATTTTACAATCTATAAAAGAACGTTTTGAAAAAAAAATAATGCATTTTTACTACAATATTTTCACCCCAACATTTTTAAAAAATTGGAGAAAAAAATTTATTTTGAGAGCATTGAAAAAGTTTTTGATTTCTATAAAAATTGATAATTTATAAGCTGAAGCGGAAAGTTGGTACAATTTTTGGCAAAAAAAAAAAAAAAACTGCCAAGATATTGATTTTATCGATTTATTAAATTGTAATTGTACGTTTTTTCCAAGTATAACTGTTACTTTGGAAATATTTTTGTCTCTTCCGGCTACAAGCTGTACAGCAGAACGTTCTTTTAGTACATTAAGGCGTGTTAAAACATGGTTACGATCAACGATGGGCGATGACAAACTGAATGGAATATGCATGTTAAGTGTTCATAGAGAAAAAGTAAATTCAGGTTAAGAAAAATTTATGGAAAATGCACTGACACAATTTGCTAGAGAATGTCCACGGAGATTGAAATTTAAATTTAATGAAAAAGAATAATGTAATAATACTTAATTGTAATAATGACGAAACATAATAATGTACTATAAATAAAATGTATAAAAAAATTGTTATTTTATTTTAGATTCTGAACAGAGTGATGGAATCTATTGGTTTTACAATGATGTGTTTTTTTTTTTTTATTTATTTATTTTTTTTGTGTCTGTCATCACGTTTTGGGGCAGTAAAAATGCTTTGATTTTCTTAAACAGCAACTTTTCTGAAAGGAAAGTGAATATAAATGGTACTTGGGCAAGTCAAAAATCCAACTTTTTTAATACTTTTTGAAAAAATCGAAAAAAACGATAAAAAAATTATGGAAAAACATTTTTTAAAAAGGTTCTAACTCAAAAACGAAAAACTGCAACAACTTGAAATTTTCACCAAATCTTTATATTGGTGTTCTCTATACATAGTTAAGTTTTCAAAGTATTTTGGCATATTTTGACTTATTTATAGACAATTTAAATTTTCGATTTTTGTAAAAAAATTTTTTTAAACATCTATAAAATTTAATTGACTGACCGAAAACTCTTGAAAATTTAATACAAGGTTTATAATAAGTTAAAATTGTCGTCACTAAAAAATATCGAAGATCGTTTCACTCAAATTTTTTTTATAAGCCCGTAAAGCTCAAATTTGTATAAAATGTGTCAAAATCACGATAATTTGCAAGTTATTTTGTAGATAAAAATTCATAAAATTTATTCTGTTCATATTTAAGATTCAAAATTTTAACACTAGGTTATCCATAAGCTACTCTTCAAAAATTTTTAAAAATATTTCTACGGGACTTAAAGGAAAACATTTTATGACTGCTTGAAATTTAAATTTTTACGAAATCGTATACTATTGCATTATATTTCATTTTAAATATAAAATATTACATTATTATACACCCATTTTAGACAAACATATTAACTCCGTTCAGAATCGTTATTCGTGTACAATGATATCTATCATTGAATTCAAATTTAAAAAATCCATTGTAATTATGATATATGTTCATAGAGAAAAAGTAAATTCAGATAAAGAAAAATTTATGGAAAATGCACTGACACAATTTGCTAGAGAATATCCACGGAGATTGAAATTTATATTTAATGAAAAATAATAGTGTATATAATAATACTTAATTGTAATAATGACGAAACATAATAATGTACTAAAATAAAATGTATAAAAAATTGTTATTTAATTTTTTAAATTAATTTGCCCCCCCCCTAGAAAAATGTCTGGGGACGCCCATGGCAGTAACAATAGAGGTTTATTTCTGGAACTAGTTTCTTTGTTGAAAAAGTATGATAGTGTTATGTGGTTATGTCTAACCATTTGGAAAAAGGTCCCAGAAATGCTTCATACACCAGTAATAGAACACAAAATGATATAAAACAGTCAATACATTATGTAATGCTTCGAAAGATTTCATCTATGCTCAAAAATAAATACCTATGTTTCGATTATTGCTGATGAAACCAGTGACTGTGGTCATCACGAGCAGATGTCTATAGTAGTTCGTTTTTTTGATACAAGTTTGAATAAACCAGTTGAATACTTCATGGGTTTGTAACGTCTTTTAAAAGTTGGTTCACAGTCTATTTTTGAAGTTTTAAATAATTTTGTAGAAAATATTGGTATATCTTGGGAAAACGTTATTTCTGTATGTTTTGATGGAGCTGCTAACATGTCTGGTTGTTATAATGGTGTTCAAATGATGTATAAAGAAAAAAACCGGATGGGCCTCGCTCTGTTGTACAGTAGGGGGTGGAGGGAGCCTCGCTCGCATAGGATAGATCATTACAATGGATTTGTTAAATTTGAATTCAATGATAGGTATCATTTTATACGAATAACAATTCTGAACGAAGATGATATGTTGGTCTAAAATAGGATATTATAATATATTATGTTATACTTATATTTAAATTGAAATATAATATCAATATTTGATTTTCAAACGCTTATAAAAAAAAATCATGCCTATGAATTTCAATAATTTTTATATAACAGTAAGAACTACTTCTGTGGAATTTCCTATTAAATTTTCAAGTATTTTGTACGAGCCAAATGTTTTTTATCAACGATTATAAAAAAAAATGTAAAAAATCAAATATTTAAAATGCCTATAAGTAGCTTAAAAATCAATAAAAAATTTTGAAAAAAATATTACACAAAGGAAATTCCAATCTTAACAGCTGGTAAAATTTCAAGTTTCTGCGACTTTTACTTCTTGAATAATCGAAAATATTTTAAATCGTTTGAGGATAAATCGCCATTTTATGCAATTTCGTAAAAATTTAAATTTCAAACGGTTGTAAAATTTTTTCCTTTAAGTCCGGTAGAAATTTTTTGTAGATTTATAGAGTAGTTTATGGATAACCTAGTATAAAAATTTTGAACCTTAAGTATGAACAGAATAAATTTTATGAATTTTTATCTACAAAATAACTTGCAAATTATCATGATTTTGACACATTTAATACAAATTTGAGCTATATGGGCTTAAAAAAAAATTTGAGTGAAACGATCTCCGATATTTTTAGTTACAATAAGTTAAACTTATTATAAACCTTATATTAAATTTTCAAGTTTTCAGCCAGCCAATTAAATTTTATAGATTTAAAATAAAAATTTTTTACAAAAATCGAAAATTTAAAAATTTTAATTGTCTATAAATAAGTTAAAATACTTTGAAAACTTAATTATGTATAGAAAAAGCCAATATAAAGATTTGGTGAAAATTTAAATAAATCACCATACTCACAATCAAGTTTTTTCAAATATTTAATAAAATTACAGTGGTTCAAACTACGGTTGCCTTCACTAATTAGATTAGTAATTTTAAATACTGTATTCATAATGTTATCAAGTTTCATTATTTTACCACACAACGCTGCTTGATGAATAATGCAATGTATTGCAGGAACATTAATATCAGATATGCGCAATAATCCAACAAAACCAATATTTTTGCCAACCATAGACTTTGCACCATAAGTCACAACACAACCGATGACATTTCTTTGAAACCTCCAAATGATTCAACTGCATTTTTTACAGCATTAAAAATATCAATTCTTATAGTTGATCCATGCAAGGAACACGATTCTAAAAGTTCTTCGTATATTTCAAATTGTGGAAAAATAACTAATATTAAAAGTTGACTTACATCTAAAATATCAGTACTTTCATCTAATGCCATTTAAAAATATGTGCAATTTATCATTATACCTAGTTTGCAATGTTTCAGGAATAACACTATTAGTGTCAGCTATACAATATGTCACAGTACATCTTGAAAGTGATATTTTTTCAAATTCACTCACAATTTTATTTTCGTTTATTGATTTAACCATTTTTATTGCACAGTTTTTATCAATCCTCTATAGTATAGGGGATTGATGATTGTATGTACTATTGTAGACTATAGAAAATAATTAAGAATAATATAGAGTATAATAATTATATATTAAAATTAAAAATTAGTGCCTATAAAAAACGAACAACAATGAATTAAAACAATACCAATCAAGCAATATAATACATTTAAAATTTATTAATATTTATTTATACAAGTTATAATTATTATCAATTACATCAGTAATCAACAGAAACAACATTGTTTACATCTACTTCCATTGGTTCATTTTCTGTTTTTACTTCTTCTTTCAATTCTTTAATTTGTAAACTAGCAATTCTTTTTACAACTGAGAGTGTATATTTGTTGTAATCACAACTGTAAAATAAGAAACATTAATTTCTATAATTAAAAATAATAAAAAATAATTGTTTTATTATTTTCAGGGGTAAAATATGTTATTTTTCTTTTTATTGATCACATACAATTTCAGCTATTATTTTTAAATAAACGTTGTAAGAATATATTTGAATTGAGTAACAAATGTATTGAAATATATACTTACACCTTAGCTAGATCTGCATATTTTTTTGACAAATTTTTATATAGGGTTAAAATCACAGTTTGATGGGGTTGATAAGAATTTAATAGTGATGTTACCCACTGCACATAAAATTCTATGTGCCTTGTAGATCCTAATAGGATGGCAATATGTTTGAAAACTTTTTCTGCATAAATTTTAGGTAATGATACCACTGTCAATTCAACTATAAAAAAGACAATATTTTTGTATTACGTTTAATTTTAAAACTTCAAAATTATGTACTCACTATCTTTTGATGGTATAGATTCTAGTATTTCAGTGATGAGTTTTGGTTCATTGAGACGCAAAGCCATCATCAAAGCTAAAATTAGTTAATTTTTAAAATGAAGTTCGGAACAATGAATAATAATTTAAATAGCACTCACCTGATGCATACTCTTTCTTGACCAAAGTTTCTCTGGTTGTCACTGGTGTTATGCCGATTTCCAAAAGATAGGGATCAAATATGAATCCACTGTCAAGTGAATATACTAAAACACCTTCAGTAGTTGCAGCAGTCCATGATAATCCTAATTTTAATTCAGTTTAATAAAATGTAATAAAAAACAAATACAAATTTTTACCAGTAGGAGAGAACTTGACATCAAAAACATTAACTTCAGGTTTAAATGTTCTTGCAGCTAAATCACCCTTATGTACTCCAGGTAATTTTAGTTTAACATTTCCTCCTTCTCTCGTTTCCCGTTCTTCGACTAGGTCTATGTTACCAAATTCAGTCATTTTACGCCGATTTATAACATCCTATTTTAGGAATGAAAAAAATCAACTTTTATCATCAATAATATTATTGATCGTACATTGTAAAGGTTCATTTTAGATTTAAACTACTTACAAGAACAGCATCAAATGATTGATTCTGGGTGATTTCAAATTTTTTCAGCAAAATACCCTCAGCAACATTATAAATACAAACGTTTTTGGACTGGCCTCCTGCAATTACAAATTGCCCATCAGCTGAATAACAAACAGAGTTAAAAGCCCTGAAAAATAAATTTTAGTTTGGGTATGGAACAATAAACATTAATAATCAACATTATTAGAATTATAAATTTTATACTTTGATTGGAGATTTTTTTTAGCAGTGATAAGATCAGTGTCTTTTCGGCCACTTCCAAGGTCATTTCTGCCTTCAATACTTGCTACTTGAGTCGAAGTACGAACATCAAAAAACAATAGTTGACCATCCAGTGTAGCAACAACTACTTCTTTTCCATCAGGACGAAATGCAACACACAAACCTAAATAAATCAAATGTATAGTTATTAGTTAATAACATGTATATAATGGAATAATAATATATTTAATAATGTATACATTACCATCAGCAAACAATTGAATAGTTTCATGGTCAGATGCATTTTCTACAGCATTCCAAATACGTAACGTCTTATCCCAACTAGCAGTTACCAATGTAGTACTGGAAATTATAGGACTAAATGCTAAGCTCACTATTGGTCCTTCATGTCCAGACAAGACCTGATTAAATGATACATACAACAAATAAAATATTTTCCAGTATTAAGTAATTAGTGTTTTTAATTCTTACCTCCAAAAGTTTACCGATTTTCATAGACCATAGGTAAGCTTCAAAAACATCTTGTCCGCCAGCAGCAATAAATTCTCCAGTTGAATCAATAGCTACAGAACTGAATTGTACTGGTCGAGGTGATACAAATGTTTTGAAGTTACGGTATCTACAAGAAAGATTGAATGTTATACAAAAAAAGTTATTGTTCAACAAATTCTTACCTTATTAAATCAAAAGCTCGCACAGTACCATCCAGAGATGCAGATATGACAAATTTTTTATTGGGACCAAATACTACATCAGTGACAGTACTTGCATGCTCAGAAAATGTAACAAAGCAAAATCCTGATTGGTTATTCCATAATTTTACCTGATATTAAAAATTATTTTAAAAATAAAGACTACACAATACACACGTATAAAATATTATTAGTTTAACAATTACATACTTTTCCATCTTCACCTCCAGTAGCAATATATACAGAATCAGCCGAGTATGTTAAACAAGATATTTCAGAACCATGGGCCTGTTGTTTCATAACATAAGTTTCACTTTGCCATTCCCAAACCAACAACTGACCATGTCCTTCACAACCTAATGCAATCCAATCACCGGCATTATTTAATACTATTGTACTAATACTGGTATCTGAAATACTAAAATATATACATGATAAAAACATATTTTATAGGTAGATCAAGTATATTAGTAACTAACTTTAAAGAGTGAATAAGAGATAATCCTACGGTCTCAAAAATTAAAAATGATCCATTAGAAAAACCAATAACAAGGATTTTAACCTCTTTATGATAATCAGCAGCAGTTGTTTTTAAATTGTTATGTTCATCTTTTATATGGTCATTCAGAAAGTGTTTTGACAATTTATTGTAACTCAATATATCTTTTTTGTCCTTGGATAATATTTGTTGTTTATTTTTTTCTAAAATTATCAATAACATTAGTACAATAAAATTAAAATGTAATTTATTGATTACCTTCTTTGTTTATAACATAACGTTCTCTATCTTCTCCTTTGGATAAATCAATATCATCTTCAACATCATCATTTAATTTCAATCGTTTTATATTGGTTGATTCAATAGAAGCTAATTGATGTAAACCCAGTGAACATTGCCAAACAGTTAAATGACCATTTCTACAGTAATATTGGGAATTAGCTTAGTTACGAAATTTGAAATGCATAACATACCGGCTGATTGTCATTAAATCTAAAGAATTTTGTTCAAAAAATATGCCAACAATAGCATCAGAATGTCCAATTAGTGAGTATGGTCGAAAGTTGGAGTAGTTCTTTAATGTATACAACCTCACGGTAGCATCTTTACTACCTACAGCTAAAATACTAAATAAAAATTTACATTATAAGATCAAGTTAGATATTTATATATATCACATATACACATATTACAAAAATTTACACTTTATGAAATACCTAGAATCATCAGTCCATGCAACATAAGTAGTATCTTCTAAAATATCACTAAAAACTCGTTCTAATGCAAATTGATTAAATTGTCCAATAAAGTGACCAGGAGTTTGCAAAATAAAAACTGAAAATATATCATACAATTACATTTTGAAGTAAAATATTATATTAGTTTGAGATGTATAAAAGTGTACAATTTAACTTCATCAAACATCAAAGTACTTACTTTTATTGAGTTTACAAGCAGCAATGTGTTTTCCATCGGGGCTAAAGCAAAGATGACGTACTTTCTCATTGAAGCGATATTTATGTAAGACTCTGTTACTAATTAAACTGATCAGATGTGCTTCTCCAACTAAGTAAAATTAATTAAATGAAAATTTGAATTTTTTTTTTAACAATTTTAAATTATTTAATGTACCTTCATTCACAGCAAACAAGAGAGTTCCATTTGGTGATAAAGCTATTTGTTCATAATTATGTGAACTTTCCACAGGAAGTGTCCTGGACGTATTACTGAAATGAGATTAAAATTTAATATATAAATAATACAACAATTTTGTGATGTAGATTTGTATACTTTTTCAAATCATAAATTGATATCCGATTGCCCACTGGACTGATGACAGAATTTCCATCTGGTGTAAAAACTAAATTGCCTTTGCGATAAATCGTTCCGAGTACGTTGGAAAACTACGACACAAGAATAATAACAAAATTAATGACGGTCCAACAGAATCATTTTAGTGAATTCACCAAAACTCATACCTTGTAATTAAATCTCATTGTACAACTTAAAGCATGAATTCAAAAAGACGATGAATGAGAAGCGAATTTACCAATAAATATAAAATGGTTAACTGTTTAATACGCTTGACCACGAATAATTTAGAAGACTCAGTTCGCGAGCTCGATTAAAATAAAACAAAACGAATACACATAAGCACGTGGAACGGTGCAACTGCAACCACACTACCACAGGACAGGATAACTCCGAACTCGATACGGTTTGAAATGTTATCATTTTCCCCACTGCCGCCGAAGGATAATGAAAGGTTTTTGATAACACACATCAAATGATAAGTACATAATTATAGCCATTTACGGCACGATATAATGGTTACCCAACGAGCGATGATAAAGTGACCGCCGAAATGACTCTCTGATAACCAACCAATAACTAGCGCTCGTGTGGATTTATTCGTAATAATTGACCACGTGACATTCTATTATCATGGAATTAACAAATATTGTCACGAAATCGTGAATATTATCATCATTATCATCATTAATTGCTTTGATTTATGAACGCTAGGTGTTAGTTGGCACCCATGTCAGCTGATTTACAGAGTCAAACCTGCGGTCACATCCACAATGCATGTAACATATAGCTCGTTGGGTAACCATTATATCTTAAATCGTGATTTACGGCATAATTACATTGATTAAACAATGTTTAATCAATGATAATTATACGTTATAATGACAAATATTATTATTTATTGTATTTTCTTATTTTTAAAAGAATAATAATATTTACAATATTTTGCACAATAAGTAAATTTACAGAACAGTATAATATATAATAACAAATATAACAAACACGAACACATGATAGAAAAAGCGATAAGAATTAATTTATTGTGAATGGATAGGCAACTTAACATATAATACGATAATGTGTAACGAATTTTGAGAACCACTGGTTGGCTTTATCAAATATTGCTAACGGAACATTCGTAGTTATCACGGCTATAGATACTAGATACTTTATAGTATATTGTAGTAACTATATAATATCTATAGCCGTGGTAGTTATTCATTAATTTTTACTTCTCAGAGGATCTATGGTTTGTATTGTTGGTTTTCATTTATTGTGTAAGTTGGATTTTTTTTTTAAATTCAGTGTAGGTATTTATAATTGTATAAATAATTCACTTCTGTTTTAGGTGATCAGTAGTAAAAATAAAGATAAATACAATGGAATATGATACTAGATCTACAATAATACTCCAAGATAATAATTCAGTTGGAAATCATGTAAATAACAATCATTCTACTATATTTGATAAACATTTGAAAAGAATCAATAACACTCTTATAAGTGTTAATGAATATTACACTCCCAAATTCAATTACTCTATTGAAAATCATATCAATGTCAACGAAGACAAAGATCTGAATAAACCTCTAGAAGAGCATAACAACCATTCAGTAGATATATATAATGAATTTCATAAGATAGCAATGGAGGAATTTGAATGTAGGAGAAAAATGCAAGTACGGAGTATATTAAAGAACAAAGTTACTACTTGGGAATGTAAAAGAAGAGAATATGCTAATACAGCAAAAGGTATAGATAAACCATTAAAGCATTCATTTTCTAAAGAACTTGTAATTGATAGAAATTACAATAAAAAACTGCAGGAATGTGATAATGAACAACTTCAAAGTAGATTACTCGAAGAACGAAATAAATTAATTGATCAAAAAACCAGAAGTATTAAATTTGCTGTAGTTTTAAATAGTGCCTTTCATTTATTAAAAGAAATTCAACTACTATTAGGCAATAATTGTTTATCATCAGAATTACAATTACTTAGTAAACAATACAAGCTGTATGAAGCTGATGTACAAAAACTTAAAAATCAGTCTTGTAATTCTAATGAATGTGATTTATTGGCTCTGAATCAACTTTTACAAAATATTGAAATACTCTATGAACAATTAGTAAAAATCTTTGACAATTTTTCATTTAAAATTGATAGTCCTAAAAATGTGAGTAATAATATATCATCTGAAAATTTTGTATTTAAAATTGATGAAAATAATGATGAAAACAATGAAAGTTTAAAAAATAGTACTTCTAAATCTAAAGAAACAAATAATGAAATGCAAAATTTTACGTTTAAAGTAGATGATAACTTCAAAGATAAATCTAATGAATTTTTTACATTTAAGTTCAAAACTAATGAAGATGTTGATAATTCCATTATTTCAAATTTTTCATTTAAAACTGAAGATCTAAGACCTGTCGAAATCCAAAAGAACGCTACATCTTATACATTTGAGACTGATTATAAACAATTTATTGAAAATCATATTGAACTACAGCAATATTTAAAACAAGTTGAAAAGTTGTATTCTGCTTTTCTGCATGATAATAATTTAAAATCATTTAGACAAGAATTGGTTAAATCAATTAATACCCCAGTTAATAGTATATCTTCAGTTTCTTCATGGCACATGAAAGATAAATTTGATAAACTTGATGCATTATTGAATTGTAAAAGTGTGAAAACTGGCAACTCTACGGTATCAGCAAATAGTCATCCAGATGCATTAATATTTTGTAAAGATACATTAGCCAAAAAAATCATAAATATTGGAGAACAAGTTGCTAGTGTTAAGACAGAAACTGCTTTTGAAGTTGCATCAATTGTCAATGAGCTTTGGAAAATGCATCCAGATTTTGGTATGTTACTATATGCTAAGTTTAAACAAAAGTGTCCCAGTCTTATCCCATATAATGCTGCAAAAACAAATGAAGAAACCGACGAGGAGTACTATAAATCTTTATGTTATAACTATACAAATGGAGTTGTAGAGAAACAAGATAAGTATGTCAAAAGAATGACTGGAATCATACGATTATTTGCAGCTATTATAGTCACTGAAACTAAACATGGCAAAGCACTGGGTATTGGGCAAGCCTGGATGCTAATTGCAGCAACTGTACATTTAGTTCCCCAATTAGATGTTACAGCAGTTTTTTTACATGAAATGCTTGTAATTACTGGTTATAATCTCAATAAAGCTTATGGAAGACAATTCATGAAAATGTTACGATACATAGATTCTAATTATGTGAAGAAGATTGATGAAGTTACACCAATTGGTTGTGGAGGTCCAGTACAAAGATTAAAAACATTTATATCAAAAGTTATTGAAGTAGGCTATATTGAAAAACCAAAGGGTATACTTCCATATAATTTTTGGTGATTATAAATGACATATTGGATTTTAGTTAATGTTTTTGTACAACTTTGTATTATTAAACTATGATTAAAATTAAATATATAATGTAAATGTCATAATAAAGAAAATTGTTTTTTTAATATTAATTAATAGTTACTAACTTAACTATTATTTAATTTACAATGTATACACTAAATTAATATTATCATAAACTAAATCTTTATTACAGTGTCATCTATGTTCGTCAATTTAAAATTGGCAATAAAGAAAGGTGTCTGTCATCTTATGGGTAATATTTTACATGTATATAACATATATATTCAATGTAAAACATACTGCCCCAGTGCTCTATGATAATACTGTAATAGGTAATAAGCAGGACAGTTGGTTGTAATAAGTAATAACTTTATAAGAAACAAGTATCAATAATCATATATGTTAACACTGTCAACATTATTGACTTGATACATAAATATACATAATATAATATAGAAATATATCTGTACATAATAACATATAATATTGTAAGTCATTTTTTCCAATTTGTAAAAATATGAAATATATTTATAGTATGTATTATATTACTATAATTATATATATCTATATTATTTATATATATATATATATATATAATATCATTGTTTTTATTTTTTTGTATTATTTGTAACTTATAGATACAAATTATGTGTAAAATTGTATATGATTGTATTAACAATTTACTATACAGGCTATTATCTGAAATTAATATTTAAATCTACTGATAAACACGATAATTAATTTGGTGGCACAGAAAATATATTATTATTGTAATTCAGATCTTATTGTATACTGATGATTGTAATGTCATAGTAATTACATTACCGAATTGAATTGGATAATAAAATCATATTATTGTTTTATTTTCATTTTAGATGAACTTCTGAAATTGCTTGGTGTTTAAGTGTAGCGATTGCTAAGTTTTTTTTTTATTTAATTATAGCTGAAATCATAATTTCAAATAGAATAGAACAACTTCTACATATAGATGGATATATTATAACCATTTAGAAAACAAAGGTCAAATGTATTGGAAATGTAGAAAAAAAGGTGAATACACTTAAGAGTACTTAATTCTGTTTAAAATAATATTAATTCAGACCACAAATATCTAAATACAACTTAGAAGAAGTTCATACTTTAAAAATTATAACAGGTATATTTGGTATATATAAAATTTTTTAAAAAAACATCAGTGAATATCCAGCACTTCTAAGTTCTAATTTCCAGCAAAGGTTCTGAGAACAAAATTGCAACAATTACCAGCAAGTATTTTAGTGTAATTGCCAGAGCACAAAATATAAGAAAAGCAATAGCACGTGAATGTTTTAAATTTTTTTTATTAGGAAAATGAACTATTTGGAAAAATAATAACCTAACCCACACCTTAAAATTATCGGGCAATTGCCCTTCAAAATCACGGTCAACATGCCACTGTATTATGTATATAGTATATAAATATGAAACTAGCATACAAAATAAATATTTTTCTGGCTTAAGTGACAGAAACCTATAATTAATATTATAAAGTTAAAATCAACATTTTTAACCATGTAGCCATGTAGGTATCAAAATATTGTTTGAACATTTAGACCTAACTAACCTAGAACGAAATTTTTTCGTAACTGTATTATTAATTTACATTGTGATTTATTATTTTTGTCTAAAACTTGGTTAGGTAAACAATGACATAAATGATGCTTAACCTTGTCTTATTGATTATGTATAAATTATAATATATTTTAGGATAAACAGAATTTCTAATTTATGTTTAAGAGGAGCCAGGAGGTGGAAGTATTGATATTAGCTTTAAGAAAAAATTTAAATTGTAAATTATTAAATGTTGACTACTGACTAGGTATGTTCAGGACGTTGAACAAGTATTTGTTTTGCTCACTTACCTACAAATAATATAGGTACAATAGTCTATAGTAGGTACTTATAATCAGGTAGTCGAATTTTTCAAGGAAGATTTGATGGCAATAAAACCATGTGATGACGAAAATGTTGACAGTTTTACAGATTGTATTTTAAATAATTACGTTGACAATGATGTTGCACAATTTCCCCCAACAATTTGGAGTGATTTATCAGCGAACCCTGCTGGTCGCCTTGGACGGGCTGAGGCCTATTCCACCTCTGATTGGTTTTTGGTTACTGTCAACCTTCGGCGTTTAGCCCCACCGATAGGGAAGCTAGGTGTCCGGGAGATTCGCCACCGTCAGAACCACGCCTCGTCCACAGATACCCCGCAGCCGACATCAGAGACTTTCGCCTGGACTAGGCGTTTGTCCTTTAAACCTTTCACTGCTATGGACGCATATATGCGTCCAACGTAGGCAACTCTGTGGTGCTGTGGACGCACATATACGTCTTTTCATTTTAAAAATCAATAACAGCTGTTTTCATTGATGTGATAACATGAACATGTAAATGATTAGAGAAATCCAAAGATTCAGTGAGTATGTATCTATCTTTTTAAGGTGGAAATACCAGTTAAATAATTTATGAAATATAGTCAGCACAGAGCAGTTGCATTAGATTTTTATGGTCAGCAGTGAAAGGGTTAGAACACGTATTAGCCCGTGGTGCAACTCCAGGTAAGGCCCCCGCCGCCCATGGTACCGTCCTCTCCTCCGTTAGGTCGGAACATCATCGGTAGGATGCTGGACTTCAGGCGTCGTCGTACCATTTTCGCGGTCTCAGCCATCGGTCTTCCTCGATTCGATGACATGTATCAGGTTCGAGGTGGATCTCTCTCAGGACGCTCGTCCGAGATGTAAACCAGTGGCGACTCTAGGGGGGGCCTAGCCCCCTCCCCAAACTCAAAAAAAAAAAAGGTAACGTGTGGCACTGATGTTGAAGCATTTGAATAAATATATCATATAATATTGAAAAAAAATGTGTGAAGTTTATGCCCCCCCCCCCCAGAATCAAAACCTAGAGCCGCTACTGGTGTAGACGTGTAGTAGGTCACTACCCCCCTTAGTAACGGGATCACTGGTCAGCCCGTCAACAAGAATACAGTATCATGAAGAATTGATCAAAATGTCCACTAACGATATAATATTATAATATATAGACCTACAAACGACAGTCCAGCCATTTTTTAAGTTTTACCGAGAAACGAACAGCAATAAATTACTTTTATGTACATAGAGATATTTCCATTGTCTATAATATGAATTACGTGTAAGTTTCCACTCTACCTTAGATAAAATTAAACAATAAACAATAATGAGTTATTGTGTCATTTAATTTGAAATCATGAGGTACCTATTACTCATAGAGCGTTTTTTTTTTTTTTATAGTGGTTTCCCCGGTACGCTTAATACACTTATACAGTTATACTAACTATGCTAACCTAAAAACTAATATTCTTACTAACTTACAAACTAACTTATAACATTAACTATTAACAAATATAAAATATAGACTTAAACGACCAGTTTTTCATTTTAGATTCTGAACGGAGTGATGTTTAAGACTGCAGTTCGTCGAAAATCCTGGATTCTGAAAAATTATATAGGTAGTAAATAAAAACCAAAAAACTTTGAAAACTTTACAATAAAATTTGCATTAAAGACACGGTTCAAAACGACTTATACGAGAAGAACAGACTATTAGACATTTACAGTAAAATAATACTGTGAAATGAGTATTCTGTTAATAATGAATAAATAAATGAAATACATTTTTTTATCAGTTTACGTTATACAAATCTCGTACATATACAGTTTACCTAGTAACCAACATTTTACTAAATTGGACATTTAGTTTCTATGTAATATTCAAATAAGAAATACAATGAATTAATAAAGAAAAATCATTTTAATAATATTACAAATATTCATGTTATAAATAATAACGTAGGCGTGTTTCCACTGTTTCCAGGGATGGTCGGGTGGGCACCGCTCCCACCCCCGGCGGATTGTGCCCAACATAAAATCATGTTAGAAGAAAAAAAGGTCACAAGATTACCATACATTTTATTATTTATAAAAATTATGTTTTTTAAAAACAATAAAAATTTCGTCGTCATTTATGTTTTAAAAACATCTTATATCTATATAAAACGTTTATAACTAAAAAAAAAAAAGATATTGCTGATTTAAATATGTCTAGAGCCTCCCCGGCTACTAAGGTCTGGATTCTGGACCTTTATAATTATTAATACATTTTGGATAATAATAAATAATAACCAAAGAATTTATATCTATGCCTAATAAGAACTCAAAATAAATAATCTCTTATAATAAAATAAATTATATCTATGTAAAACGATCAATTTTTCTTGCATTTCTTCATCCGTAATTTCATACTTGCAAGTCGTAGTTGCAATTCAATGCCCATAATAATCCGACGTGTAGTTGTAACAGTAGTTATAATATAGTGTAGAATTATATTTTTGTAATAAATATTATATTATTTTATTTTTCATAAAACACACAATCAAGTCGCTGCTTAATAAATAATTAATATACTTTTTTATAAGTACTTTTATGCATTTGTTCAGAGTTAAGATTATAATATTAGATATCTAGATTTATCTATGACTTCTGCCGGTCAGTCTGTGTATTAATAAATGTGTGTTTTATCTAGGAAGAATTATTAAGAAATTATGTCATTTATGGACTTAATCACTGATCTGAATTAAGATCAGTCCCATAGCTCAATTTAGGTATTTTGAGACCTAAGGCAGGAAAAAATGTGCCGTCTATATTGACAACTAGTTAACAAAACATACTTTCAAATGGATTTACTACCCTAACACCGGTGGTTTCCTCAGCTTCGACCAGTTACATGTGTAAAGTATAATTAAGAATTACAATTTATTATATTGATAACTCATGATACTTTTAAATTGGTTGAAAACTCAAAAAACAATAATATATTTAAAACAAGAAAAATTTACATTTTAGTCATTTTGGCGGTAAAATGCGTATATATTGAAAATTGAATAACAAATTAGGTCATTTTTTAAACATATTTCAGAATACATATAGATCGGAATCCTTGGCATTAGAATTTCTCACGTATAGTAGAAACAAAAAAGGTTCCAAAGATTTAATAGAGGTCATAGGGCAGTTGCCTATTGGGTCTCTTATAATATGGTTCTGATAAGTATTAAGTACTATATGCATAAAGGCCCAAACAGAGCTTATGAGAGAGTATCAAGACATGATAGATCCACACTCTTATTCGACTCATAATTTTAGGTTCTAATTCTTTCAGGAGTCAGGACTAGCCCCTAATCCCCCATGATTATCCCAAACTATTCCACTGTGAAATTCCCCCACCCCCAACAAAAAACCTCTATATTACTTACATAATTAATAACATGGTTTTATTTTAATACAAATTTATAATCAATGTTGCTGAGCAGCATAAATTCACTTTTTGCAGCGGTTTTGTACACCTAAGGAGCAAAATTCCAAATTGGGCTGACGAGCACAGTCTATTTAAAACATTTATGTTTGGGTTGGTCAATAATGTCTTCACCTGGATCCAGCTCGAGGTTTTAATTTTTAACACATATAAACTTTTCATAAATTTAATCACCAAAAAAATAAGCAAAATATTTATACAATTTATAGTACTAGTACATGTTTTAAATACTGTACATTAATAAAAGTAACATTTTGATTTGTAGCTGAAAATAATTGTTTTATTGTCAGAAATAATAATAATAATAATTATAATGAATTAATATATTTAAAATTTGTTATTTCTTATAAATGTTTTAATTTAAAATATTTGAATTAAATTGTTTATCAGATGTACACAATTATGCATGTTATATATTACATTTATCCAATAAAATAGTTGATTATCAAAGATGGCATATTTCTGTATAATTTAAAAAACAGTTTTGGGTTTTGCACTGAAAAGAAATAAAATCAACTTTAATACTAGGCCACTTTCAAGTAGTACGATTTCCAGTTCATTTTTCATTTCTTAATAAAATCCAATGAAATAGCCCTTGACCGATACACGGTAATCCATCATATCATATATATATATATATATTGTTGAAAGAAATATCGCAAACATTGTTGTAAACAGAAATGTATTTACAACTTTAAATAAGGATTTAAATAAGATGGCAGTTCAATGATTAAAAGAATAATATTATTAGTAACATTTCTCTTAACATAGTTTATGTAATCATTTAACATGTACAAGCTATGTATAAAAAAAAAAAAAAAAATGCCAGTAATAAGGCACACATTAACTATCAATCAACAATAACAAGTGTTCGTTTGATGTTTCTATATAAATTAAAGTTCTTATATAATAAAAGATCAGCAACTTTTTTTTTTTTTAGTTTAACATTTTTTATCATAAAAAATAAATGAAAAAAATTAAGTTATAAAATATATATATATATATACGTCGCCCTTCATTTTCAAATTATTAAGATATAATAAGATAATTCCGGTTACTCAATTATTTTCAACACCTTGCCAATAGCAATAGTTTTACCTAAAAATAAAAATAAAAATAAAAATAAAAAAAATGATTAATATTTCATACAATTTCAAATTTTTAGTCATGTAAATGAGCTGTTCCACATCATATTTTATATTTAACAAGCAAACTAGCAATCATTTAAATTTGTTAAAAACCGTTTATATGAAAGAAAGAAATCAAATCACATTTTGTGATAAATGGAAATTTTAGTCATTATTATTAAAAGATTAGTAAGGTGATTTTTTAAAGATTCAATGCGATTAAATTCAGACTTTTAAATATCCAACAATATATTCATATATTAATAAGATAATCAATGAAAAATAATAACTTAATCCTCAGACTTAAATAAATGATCAAATTAAATCTAATCACTACCGCAGTTTATGTATTGATAGTTTTGTAAAATAAATTCACACAATGATATCATTCAACTATTTCTAACATATCTTTTTTCACTGAACTTATTTCTTACACATGTAGTAAGCCAAAATAACTCATTGATGGTGTGGATAATACATTATTATATACCTTCATCTCGAAGTGTAAATCTTCCCATTTGTGGAAAAAGTTTAAATTCTTCTAGACAAACAACACCTGAACATTCAAGCCTCATTATGACAACCTGATCTTGTTTTACAAATCTGGGTCGCATGTTTGATTTTAATCCAGTTTTTCTATCAACTAAGCATATTAATGCCTGCAAATAAAATTGATAACCAATATTACTTTTAAATTCAACCTCTTATAATATAAATCTACAAAACTTTTATTTTTTATTAAATTCACCTTAACTTCTACTACTTCAGCAACACAATGAATATGCATAACAGCTGAATATCCAGCACATATTATACTTTTGTGTTCCAATATGACAACCTGAAATTCAAAATTTGATTTGTGAAAAACATTTACACCTTGTTATATCTTCACAACAGTTTATACCTGTCCATCAAATATACGACAAGTTTTAACAGGATTAATAGGATCACATAAAATAAAACCAGGAGACACATCTTCTTCTTCAACGCCTTTCAGTTTAACTTTGATATTTTCACCAGGTCCAACTGAGGTAACTTCTTCATCATCTGACCATAATTGGTCAACAATAACTTGAGTCTGTAAAAATCAACAAATATATTATAATAATTCAAACATATATTGTATCATAGTTTACAACTTACTCTATTAGGCATCAAAACAAGAATTTGTGCTTTTTTGGCTTCACCAGATTCTACTTTCCCCATGAGTACAGTTCCCATATCTTTATACTTTTCTACTACAGGCATTATAAAAGGTCCATCAGAATTACGATTTAATAAAGGTAAATTGTCAATAAATGGAATAAAAGCTGGCCCTCTGAAAAAAAAAAAAAAAATTAAATAATGTTAAGTTAACATTTAATGATTAACTTCATACCTATACCAAGGACAAATCGATTCTTCAACTTGGTCTAAAAGCCCTAAACCGGTCTGACCAGACACAGGCATGAATGTTAAATCTTTAGTTACATTAAAACCAAGTTTTTTCAAGTATGGTAAAATTTTGTCTCTACATTCTTCATATCTAGATTTTGACCACAACACTGTAGGATCGTCCATCTTATTTATTAATACAAGCATGTGTTTAACACCAGCGGTTTTTGCTAACATAGCATGTTCTCGTGTTTGCCCACCTCTATCAAATCCTGTTTCAAATTCACCTTTTCGAGCCGAAATAACCTAGTTAACAATAAAATTATTAATTCTTATTATTTATTAAATAGCAGAGATATAAAATGAGATACAAAATATTTGTCTTGAATAAATTAATATGAATCAAGAAGTGATCAGTAAAATAAGACATAATGTAGGTATTTAAAATAAGTAATTATATGTATAAAGAAAATTATAGAAATAATAGTATAATACTATTATATATACAATTTATATATATTGAACATACCAAAACAGCTAAATCAGCTTGAGCAGTACCACCAATCATATTAGGAACAAAACTTTTATGGCCAGGTGCATCCAATATAGTAAAATGTTTTCTTTCAGTTTCAAAATAAGCTCTACCAACTTCAACAGTTTTGCCCTTTTCTCGTTCTATGATTAATATACGAAAAAATTATATACATATAAACATAAAATTGTGTAATAATAGATAATTTATATGTGTATACCTTCTTGATTTGTATCTAATGCCCATGATAAATACCAAGATTCTCGGCTTCTTTCTTTTGCTTCTTTTTCATATTTATCTAAAGTTCTTTTATCAACCATACCAGTAAGAGCCATTATTTGACCACCAATTGTTGATTTACCAGCATCTAAAGAATTAATTTATAACATTTTTTAATTATTATCTATTAATCTAAATATTTAATAAGTAAGAATAAATTAGATAAATAGGTAAGAGGGAATTAATGACGAATTATACAGTTAGATATCTATCAGTTAGATTTTCTGAAAAATGCATTTATTATTTAAAACAAGGTTACAAGAATAAACAATAAATGTAAATTACAGTTTGTATTAAATATTGAAGTTAGAATAAATTACTTTGGATCTTAAAAATAATGCAAACATTTCATTATGAAGACATAATAACAAGATGGTTATAGATTAGGAATACATTTTTCAATATTGAGAAACATATAATAAAACAATTTCCTAGTTAGTTTTTAATTCAAGAAGTTAATGGGGAATACTCAAAATTGTATCACTGATACCAATATACTAACTTACTGAATTGCTTACTAATAAACGGATATATCTATTAATTTTAATTTTCTAGCAAAGGTATTTTATACGATTGAATCATTAGTTCTTAATATACACTTACTGAAGAGTAAGAGTAGGTTGGAATATAAGATATATCTACTATACAAGAAAATTATTTAATGGTTTTTCTGAATTTAAGAATTTCAAAAATTACTTCATCAATATTAGGATACATTACACTAGTTTCCTATAGTTTTTTGACTCACAGCGCCTTTGGTTATTTCGTAGTTATTTAGTGGCACTTAACAGTAATCTTGTATATATTTATATCAATATTTTGTAACTCTCCAATATTCTATATTTACGTTTAATCAAGCATAAGAGTAAAAATTGATTGAAAGAATGAAAGTATTATGATTTATAATGGCTATAGTATAATAGCAAAATTGAATTTGTAAACATTTTTCTTAAAAATAAAGAGGAATAATATCATGGTACCCTGATTGGAAACCTCTACTTACAATGTTTAACATAAAACTTCAATATTTATATAATTTAGGTATAATATTTATATACCTACCTAGAATGTTATTTAAATATAATAATAATAATGCATTAAGAAAATTCAAGGGTTACATTAAAACATTAAAATTGGTTTTTCAGCAAGTGGTAGTAGTGGAAATCAATAAAATTAAGCTAACATAGGAAAAATATACTAGTAATGAACAGAATAAATTGAAAAGTTGGTGAATTAGGCATGTAATCAATTGATTACATACCATTAATCAATTGACACTTACCAACGTGCCCAATAATGACAATATTGATATGCTCCTTTTTGGGTTTAGGTTTAGATGGTTCAACAACTTTTTTGGGAGTAGGCTTAGGTTTTTCTTCATCAGCCTCAATTTCAGTGTCTACTTCTAAGTCGTTACCATCTTCAACTATTGGTTTGGCAGTGCCATCTTCAGGAGTGCTGGACGCTCCGTCCTCCCAGGAGTCGAGCACGGTAGCTGCAGCCCTCGCATTAGTACTGGTGTTAGCGATCACAGCGTTTTCAACGCGACCGGCGTCTGTAAACATCGAACAAACAGGTACCGCATTAAGGAGGACACGTCATAAACGACATAAACTCATAACCTTAAAACCAAGGGGTCACTACACTTACTGGCGGTGGTCTGTTTCTTTTCCCCGCCGCCGTCTGTGACATCACCACCTTCTTGGTCGTCCTCGCCATCGGACTTGGCCGGTAATGAGAACGACGGCACGAACTCCGCCGCGTTAACGTTCAGCTTGGTGAGCTTCTGCTGCAAATCACTGGCACTCGAATCGGTCAATTCCGCTTCCTCCCATGAGTCTGGTGCCGCGTTGTTGGACATGATTATTTACCGGTCCGTTCCGTATTTACGTGCACAGATGACGAAAATGCGATAATCAACTCACAACATCGAGAAACGACCGACGTGGACGGGTGGATAAGAAAAACGTGTTTTGGGTTGCGGCAAAAAAAAAAAAAGAGAGAGAACTATTGAATCACGAGATACGGCACGATACAAACGTAGTGTTGTAGTTTCCCACTGGAAAATTATGGCGCCACGCGTGACCACTTGCAGTGCAGCCAATACCGCTGCCGACCACCACCACTATCACCAATATCGGACCGATAGTACCGGTGGGTACGGGGTGGCGCGGGCGTCGGCAACAGAGTGGTAATATACGGAATCAGGATGTAGACAAGTAGTCATGTGAGATTCATATAAATCCTTATAGATCTTGGTAGCCATGAACAGTGTACCGTCTAAGTAGCCGGCAGTTACATACCTACATCGTGCGTTGAATTAATTAAATATTTAATTTATTCTGTGGCCAATACACCGTTCTGTGCTACAGCGGCGTCCCCAGACAGTGACAGTCAAGGTATCCGGTTAATTGGTCGCGAACAATTAATTTATCGCCAATGAATTAATTGCGAGTAAAATTAGTCGCCAGGTTAATTGATCGCCTAATATTTTTATAATTTAATATAAAATTTTAGATCTGATTCAAGTAAAAATAAAATTAAAAATTAAAGTAAATAATAATCGATAATTTATATAAAATTTATATAAATGCTGCATTTGAAAATTATGAGCAATTCCTTTTAAAAAATCTATCTTGCTTCTATTGTTATAGTCTTCACATACTTTGGAAATCTATTCTGCATGGTCTTTGTATTTTCGTTATACGTTTATTGTATTTCCCGCAATCAGTTGTCCCATTTGTAATCGTGCTAGACTTCCTTCTTGTTTAAACAAGAATAAACAAAAAACAACAAATATTGAGATATTAAACAAATAAATACATTTCCATATAGTTTAATGGGATACGTTTAAAGTTGATACAAAACCATTATGCCATCCTTCGACAGAATTGTTGGTCCGAGAGATAATTTCAGATATATAGGCACTTTAAATAATTCCATAGTGAGACTGGAAATACTGTTGATCTCCTTCGATTTTTTCGATCAAGACGATTAATCCACGTATCTTCAAAATAACTCATCAATGGTGTTAAAATGTCTTCGTTTTGCAAATAAAATATAATTTAATACAACTTAATATTCAATACTCCAAGACACACTAGCACACTATACAAATGTCAAATATTATACAGTAGGTACGGTGTATGAGTACAACTATGAACTAATAGTTGAAGACGTTGAAGTAAAATACTAAAATGGATTTTTTGTTGTTCGAAATTTAATCGCCTTGAATATTGAGATTTATCGCCACACTGATATTAGTCAAGTATAGTGAGTCGACAAAAGTCGTATAATTGTGATAAAACTAGTCCATAACAATAATAATTTGGTCTTTGATATATTTAATTGATTACAAGTGTTACAACAAACGTTACCTACCCAATGAGTTTATTGTATAATATATTACATTTCTACTGTTTATTCAACATTGAATATTGATATACCTACATAATATACATATAATATCTTGGATTGTAAACCATTATTAAATTGTTCAAAATTATTAAAAATTATTTTATTTAGCAATAAATTTACATGGCGACTAATTTTACTCGCGATTAATTCACTGGCGATAAATTCACCGGCGATAAATATTGTTTGCGACCAATTCACCGCGATCCGACAGTCAAAGTACGTGAAGTTAATTATATAAAAAATAGGTCTTTCGTTAATTTTTTGCAAATCTATCAATCACATTATTTATGTTGATCTGAATGTGTATGTGCATTAATGCCAACTCTGTGGCCTGTTAATAAACTTTGCCCCATTTAGCCTTTCAACCAAGTTTTTAATCTAAGGAGCATTAAGTAAAAAGTAAAACTAATAACTATCATTATTTAAGCATTATCCAAAGACAGCAAATATATACTTTTAAAAAATTGAATAATCCTGTAGAGTAAAGATCTTTCTATTCACAGATTACTATTACCCTATGGCCAAGGTCTTTATGTTTATAAAAAGCGTTACCAATGAGATATTACAAATTCAAAGAAATAATAATGCTAATAGTAAAACAATAATATTGCTATGAGGTAAAAATGTAAAATGTTATAAAAATTGGCGTACTAATTCATATACAACCAGTGATGTGGAAAAGCTTCTTTCTATTGAAGTTATGCTTACAGGAAGTATTCTTAATATTAATAAAAGCTTTCTTTTTTATCATTGATGGTTATTATTTTGTTAACAATTTTTTGAAATGTATTATGGGGACGGGGTGACTGCCCCCTTCGGCCTCTCCCTTTGGGGACGTACTTGCTATGCTAATTGTATAATTATGATATTAATATGGTAGTATATAATGATTTGTTTTACTCGTCTCTTTCTTGTCTACGACGGTGGCACCTGTGTTGTGAATCATGATAATAAGAGAAACCCGTTTTACTGTACTCGTGACTCGTGTGATGTAAGTCTTATGACTTACAAGTTATCACGGACAGTGGTAGCGCTAAGCGGTTCATTGTAATTTGCAAATTTGTAAATTTTCCGAGGGGTTTTTTCATTATATTGGTAGAGGGTCATTTATTTTTGCGTGAATAGTAAATCGATCTTACAAAACCTAGAACCATTAAAACTACCATAATTTTTTAAGTACCCGACCACTGCAGTACACACATGTACCATAAATAAGAAATAATAATTATTCAACTTACATCGTCATGCTTTCAATGTTGTATAAATTCAGACTTCAGAGTATGGGTATTAAATATACCATTTACTATAAATCATCTTGGTAGTCGAAGTGACATTAAATGTTTATGTTTGATAAATACCCAGTACATTTCACTATTTTAATACTAGCATTTTATGGGCATTTTATAATCGTTGTAATTTTTGATTAAAAGTTAAACCTACCTTGCTAAGAAATTTGGTTCTTTTAACTTTATCATTCATTTTTATAAATAAAAACTCAACCACCCAATCACTTTTACTCGTGAGCAATATGGACATTGTCACGTTGGTACATTTATTTCAAGTTCATAACATCAATACAACAGTACCCCAACCGATTAGGGAAATTTAATCGTTTATTTTCCTTTTTTATTAACACGACGAATACTAGAAATGATTAATTATGAAAAATTATTTGAAAAAATTGAATAAAAACATATTTTATCGATTACACTATTACGCTCTATAATTATATACGGAGCAGAAACATGGACATTAAGAAAAACAGAGGGAAATAAATTGATTATTCTGGAGAGAAAAATACTAAGAATAATCTTTGGTCCCGTCAAAGACGATAAAACTGAGGGATGGAGAATAAGGAATAACAAAGAACTGAGAAACTTTTCTAGAATCCAAACATATTAAGTATTATCCAAAATTCCAAAGTATGAGGTTACAGTGGGCGGGTCACGCCTGACGTAGTCAAAACCCACCACCGCACATGGCATTGACAGAGAACCCAGTTGGGAAAAGACCCCTTGGACGTCCCCGTCTAAGATGAGAAGATGTAGTAAAGAGAGATGTGGAATCGTTTGGCAAAGGTCCGGATTGGAAAGTAATAGCAACTGACAGAAAAACTTGGAGGATTGGCTGTTCAACGGGATGGTCCTAGTGGCCGTTATTAGTAGGTACTTATTTCCAATTAATGAAAAAAAAAAAATGTTTTATCGATAAACGTATGATAAATAATATGTTTATATTTAAGATTTAGCAATACACGACCATAAAAGTTTATTATACCATAGTAATTAGTAGATTTACACTTTACATTATAGAACATACAGAGCTACAGTGAAATAATGAAATTGCAGGTTAAGTAAAACACCTATTCATCAATCAATTTGTGTTCCATACCTATGTTAGTGAAATATTTCAGCCATTTGTTCATCCATGCAATCTTTTAATCATCTTGCCCATTATATATGTCTATAGCTACACTTATAGTTTCAAAATTTATTCTTATAGAAATACTATTTTCTTTTTATCAATTCTTCATTTTTTTTCCAACGTTGGTCTACAGATATGAACGCAATTGACCGAATTAAACTCAGCTTTAAGCGATTAAAACGAATTATTAATGCTATTTTATGAAGGTAACTAGGTATACCAACGTTTAGTAAGTTATATTTTTATCTCCATATGTTTTTTTAATCTTGATGACTCGACACTCGTTTGTGGCTATATCGTTTAGCATTTTAACCACTTATTTGTATTACTTACTTGATTTAAAATGAACACCTCTGTTAAAATATATATATGAAAATTAGAGTTTCCAATATTATAATATTAGATAGAGTCAACACAATATAATATATTCAATAAACGATTAAAATTAATATGATTTAATAATCACAATTATAACTTTTTATATTTTTAAGTACAAATTGCTTGAAATTAAACATCATTTTTTTATCATCTACATTACACAAGAGTTAACAAATACTATGAGCAAATCTATATTATGTGTACACCATTTTGTATTGTTTCATCAAATATCAATATACAATAAAATTGCGGATTTTAAATTTAATATTTGATATTTTTTGGCCTTGAACATCATGTATGCCTATAAAATCGCACATTACGATTTGTCATAGAGAGTACAAACAAATAAACAGTAACTGTTAAAACAATGTAAATACATCTTGTATAACATAAAAACTCAATAAAATATAATATGTACGCTAATGAGCTGGTAAATGGTTTTAAGGATTTGTATATAACTTAAAAAAATAAAACAAAATCAAGAAAGAATTATAAGACTATACAAAACCGCTAGTAACAAATAATAAAGTATATATGTTATTAATTTATTGTATTTATTTATAATAATTGTTTATTATTCTTCTCCGTTTTATAATTCGAAACATTCATAAACTTTACATTCATATTTTATAGGTTATGAAATTAATTTGATGTAGAATCATGATAAATTATTTGAAATCACAAAATAACGGTTCGTATTTATTAAAACACTAAAAATCTAAGAAAGAGACATGTCACAATTTAGTGAAACGTTAAGCCTATAGCAATAGAAACATTAATAGATTAATACAAAAAACATTGTTAAAAATAATAGAAAAAGTAAAAATTATGACTCGTTTTGATTTGAAATAAATCTTAGTAATATTATACTTTTGATTGTCTGCTAAAAATGGCAGAAATAGTTAACTGAGGTGTACAAACAAAAACAAGTATTTTGAAATTCAAATGGTTATTTTAACCGATTAATTGATAACGAATACGAAATTATTGTATTTTACTTAATGATAGTATAACATACATATTATGATATTTTATTGAATTCAATTGTATTTCATAATTATTATATGTTATATAATTTTTTTATTAATTTTAACCAATTATAATTGCTTAACAATTTAAAGACAGCGCCTAGATGAGCAGGACCATAATTTTAATCAAACTTTATGAGAATAATATTGTTTGGGAGAATACAATATTAAATCATTGAATGAAACTAAAGTCTAATTAAAGGATATATTATTATTATTTTATTTCCTATATGTTTTTTTTTTTTGTAATTTTTAATGATAATAATTGTTAATGATTAAATACTGGAATAGTAATACAACAGAGCGTTTAGTCATTAAAAATAATTAAATAAATAATAAGAGTTGTTAGAGAAAAAATAGTTAAATGAAAATAAACAAATTAAAATACCTAGATATTTTATGAAACCTGTATACGTATCAGTTATATGAATGAAGATTTGTTTTTTCCTTTTATCTAAATATTCCAACCATTATTTACAAGTCTTACTAAAAGTATTCTAATTCCACTAGTAATAACCATAACAACAAAAATGATAGTAATAATAACAATAAAATAATTGTAATAATAATAATAATAATAATAATAATAATAATAATAATACTTCCAAGGATAATTACTATACAAAATAACACTTTAATGAACAATTTGATATAATAACTGTCATTATATTATAATATCATTACAATACGATGAATATAAATAGATTTTTAGACATATTCTTTAGTTTAAGGTTGTCCAATTTATGTGACACATAATTTAAGTCTCTTAGTTGTTTTGAATTCTACGATGCTTCAAACATATCAATATGCTCAATATAACTATACATTAATACATTATTATAACTATAGGCTACAGTAATATAAAATCAATTATAATTATGTTAACAAGATTCAATAACAACGTACAAATAACAAAGTAGGTATTTACATGTTTTTTATTTTATTTTTTTAATATAAAAACTTTTTTTAATCATATTATTACATTTTATTTTAAAATGATTTTCATTTTTATAAAATAGTTTTGTTTATATTACGTAAACAATGTATAGCTCTAAACAAACGTAGTTTATGTATTTTAATTTACAATAAATTTACTTTTTTATTTATTAAAGCAATTAATTGAGCTGAATTTATTATTTAACACTTTGTTAATGATCAATTATGAAACATTGATTTTATTTATTTTATATAAATCGAAGAAAATTAATTTATTTCAAATAGCTATTCTAGAGTCCTAGTAAAATGGCTATATATTAAATATAATTTAAGTATTTTATTACCTACTTTTTCAATATTATTTTTTTTTTTGTTTTTGTTTTATGACATTTATTTGAACCGGAAGACGACTCAAGATTTTGTCATTTAACGTTTTAGACATTTTTGATAGTTAAATTTATAATAATAATAAACACAATAAAAATAAAAATAAATTATAATGATAATAATATTAATAATAATAATAGTAATAATAATAATAATAATAATAATAATAATAATAATAAATATGGTATGAACTATAATATTTATTATTATTACTATTGTAATCTAGAAATGGGTGATGTTATGATCCTAAGATTGTCACAGCAAAACGTGCGCGTAAAAATACAAATAAAAGTTTTACTAATGCATCTAAGAAAACGAATTTCTGAATTCGAATTTGTACTAATAGGGTTAACGGTAGCAATCAAACCTTTTGCTTAGGCGTGTTATATTTTTTTACCTCTTAGATAAAATGTTCAAATAAAAGGCAAATATTTGTAATAGCTAGACTAGTTATAATAAATCATTTTTTAAAATTTGAGCAAGAGGACACCATTGTCGGATGTCATGACTAACGGTTTTTTTAATATTTAGTAATGTCAGTAATTATTATAGAAATAAATTGTAAAAGTTATCACTTATCAAATCAAATATTTCAATTAAATATTAAACTAGTTGTATCTATGACAACATAATATGTTTAATTATTCCTAAATAAAAAAAAAAAATTGTAATTTAAATAAATATAATGACATATAAGGTCGTTGTTATGAAATAAAAACCAATATCCATGTGTTAAACTCTTAATTTTCCATTAATGACACGTAATTTTAAATTGTTTGAAATGAGTTTTTAATTCGGACAAACATTTCCAAATTAATTATTGTACGTTTAACAGAAATCTAATCGCAACGTTGAGTGTACAAATTATTACTTCAATATACATCAGATATCATAATTTAAAACAAAATTGTAAACTTAACCCGAAAATAGAACTTTGAAATTAAATAATAATAAATAAATTAGTGATTAATATTTAGTGTCGAGATTATTATATTTTTTCCCCAGAGTCGAGGTAGAGTTAAGCAGAACGGGTGTTTAAATTCGTGTTTGCTTATGGTGTAGTATGATCGATATCGGTATATTATACCTATGATCACATAACACACAACACGATAACATATTGACCATAAGATGCGTCAGCCATCAGTCTGACAAAATACAATTTTACCATTGCAAAAATGATGAATGGGACAGGATAAACGTGAGATGCGAAATCTAAAGTAAAATATCATTATAATATGCTAAACGCAGCTATGAGTTCAGCTGATTTTGCTGTAAAATGAATTAATACAAAAGCAAATTAAGTTTTGATCGTACTATAATGTGATAATAATTACTGATTTAAAATCTCAACAGTGTCACGACATCCGCATGTTTTTTTTTTTTTTTGTTTTACGACGCTGTGACAATGAAAAATTAATCGATTTTTGAGACAATATTTCATACATTTTTCACTAAGAAGGCCCTATTCCTTAAATGAGACTCAAAACAAATAACGGGCATTAGGGCAAACAATATTAATATATACTCATATGGCAGTACGACTATAGTGAAAATATTATATAATAATATACTTACAATTAACTGTCCCGATAATGTGGAAAAATAAAAAAACAAAATACGTATTGTTGTACCAGAAATGATTATCGCACCAGTTTCAACTTATTTCATGTAGCGATACCTACATAAAGGCCAGCGATAAAATGTGTTAAATTGTTCGAATCGAACCGTTCAGAACTATTATGATACGAGACGGTGGGTCGGATTTTATGTGTTAAGAGTGTGTAGGACGTTACGATTGAATTCCACTATATGTTATAGTATTAGTACAACAGGTACGTGTTTTTCAATCGATCGTTTCAAGGATTAGGGCCGCAGGTGAATTGTAATATTATCAGGAAAATATTATTATTATACGATAATCCAGAACGGAATGTGTATAGTGACTAGCTAATAATATATTTTTGTTCCTAACATTTGGTAATAATACTTCGATCGACAGATAATACGACGTGGTTACGCGGTAAAAACAAAAACAGTTTTCGGGCAAAGATGACTAGTACAATGTAATATAATATATCATATAATAATAATGTTATAAAATAATATAATAATACGTAAACAATATTAATATGTTTATAATGATAATAATAATAATAATAATAATAATATATAATTAATAACGTGATCGTTTACTGTCATACCAAAACCGTACTATAATGTGTTGTAGCGTAGCTGTAGTTTTCCCGTACGTGCTCGTCGTCGTCGTGCCGATTCGTCCGTGTTTATACGCGCGCGCCGCTCTCGTTTCGCGGTCGTCCCGATACGGCCGCCCGTCGTCGTCGTTGTCGTCGGAACCGGTGGCGCGATCACGTGACTATCACGTGGGGCGCGGACATCAGCACCGCTATGGTGGCGGCCACCGTGAAAAACGTGAATATGTACAGGCACATGCGGTCGACCACCATGGCTGCGAACTTCCAGTCGTTGGTGATCTCCTCGTCTTCCTCGTCCTTGCGCAGCTTGTCCGTGATCACGCGCAGCTCCTTGAGGATGAGCGACAGCTCGCGGTGCGGTCCCAGGCACGACGCAGCGGCCACCGCGGACGCTGATCCTCCGCCGCCTCCGCCGCCGCCACCCGAGACGATCATCATGGCCGCGTGCTGCTGTTCGACCATGTGCTCGGGCATCGGGGCCACCTGGCTGCGGGCACCCGGGTAGCTGCGCGTGGACGATCTCAGGTCATCGTCCAGGTCCAGCACGTTGGCCAACAGGCTCCTGGACGACTTGGCCCGGAATTCCAGGTCGGGTAGATGGTGGATGGAAGACGCCGTGGACTTGTTCTTGTCCGACTTGTTACCGTTGGCGGGCGCCTCGTCCCGGGTCGGCCGGCTCATGCACAGCAAGCACGGCATCCACACCAGGAACATGAGCTTCACCTGCGGGCACGGCCAGAGTCTGTTTTAGTTCCGATATCATGGCCAAACGTATGATTGTATTGCTGTGCGGTACCGCTTAGCAACCGCAAAGTATCGCCGCACAGCCCGTACCAAATGTGTCTTTTATCGTTGTAATAATATCCTCTTCCCCCCCTCCCCCGGCCTCATCTACGTAATTAGGTCGGAAAATATACTTAGGTGGTCGTCTTTCGACAAGTTTTGTTTTCCAATTTCTCAAATGCAGCATCTTACTTATAAATACGAAACCCAAGCGACTGACTTATATATATATATATATATATATATAAATGTATAGTGTATGCTGAATTTATTTTCTTTTTTCTTTTTGTATACCATGTGAGTCGTTTTCTATTGGATTATTTTTAATTCATGTGGCTTGGAAATCATGCACATGGTTAAACATAATCTATTTTGCCCAGTGCATATTACGTACTTACGAAATATTTTTGTAAGAGTTTTGAAATTTGGCAAAAATTTAAACGGTAAATCTGCACCATAAGTATGATAATGATAATCCATGGTGTCTCCATATAGACCATCTTAAAAAGGTTTTAATTGAAGCACTAACGGTTATTTAATATTACGCGAAGCATTTGAATCGCAGTTTTTTATGGATTGAATAACCAACACTTATAAAATATAATGGACCATCGACTTTTCTTAAAACTTGTCTTTTAGACCTGATCGTTCATTACTGTTTTAAACGCGGCCACGCAAATAATACGATAAATTACTTTTTCGGTTTTACGCAGTGACTCTGTATTGCAATACTTATTATCACTATAATATGTTGGTTTTGAATTATTTAAAATCAAACACTATCCTAACCTAACCTAACCTATTGTTGGCATATAAAGTACGTTTAATAAAATAACAATCTAAACGAATTTAGTTTAATAATTTTGAACACGTGTCTTTCTGATAGTTATGTCATTATTATGGTTTTTAATTACTCCTATACGTACTATCACTGATAGCAAAAATATTTTTCTTTTATATTGATTCGTTGTGCACAACGTATTGCGAAAAATATACCGTATATAAGTACGGAATAGAGTCATGATCTCGTAGATCTCATCACCCGTTTGTAGTACGAAACAGTAGGTATTTCGATATTTCTCTTAGGACCCTTGCCGTTGGTATTTCGCGGTATCATGTTACCGCAATTCGGATTCCTGCTCTTAATCATATAATATAACAAAGCTTGTGATGATGTGATCGTAATACGATAACTTTGATATAATTAGATTATATGGCAAAAGTTCCGTCTAAATGAGCCTTGATGTATTTACTCTAAATTTCGGATGGTTTATTTCTAATCCGAGTTCCGATCACGACTTCAATACCATAACGGGTGTTCTTAAACAAATCCGAATAGCTATCATAGACTACGAGTCATAGTCATAGGGTTACTATATTTGTAATGTGTTTATTGTAGTGTCCTAATGTATTTGAAAGTGTCACATTTGATTTAATATAATATACACTTACTATATTATGTTCTCTTTAAATTAATGCAAGTGCTATTACATAAAATAAACTGTTAAATTTTATATCAACTATGTTGTTATTTTCAGAGTACAAAACAGGGAAATAATATATGTTAATTTGGAATTGTTGTCGTGTATTTCAACGTAAGCTAGCTTATTGCGCTTTTAAATTAGCCTGAACATTAGGTAACGTTCAAATGTCAGAAAATCTGTCAAGAATATTGGAACTATTTCTGAATTAGTTCGATGATTTATGTTCTAATGGTAAAAGGTTAATAATAATTTATTTATATATAGTGATAGTTTTCGGTTATGGTATCAAAATAAATAATGTATTGTAATTTGTTTAATGATTATTTTGTGAAATAAAATTTATAACGATAGTATAATAGACGGCTCGATGGATAGGCAATTTCGCTACGTAGATGCGTCAAAAATATTTTGTTACGTACTCAAATAATTTTTATTTTATCATATTTCATTTTCGTTGGCAATAATTTAATTATTAGTAAACTGCCTAATAAATAATATTACGTATAAACTATTTTTATGATCATATACTTGTATATAAACCATAATTCAGGATTGCGTGTCCATAGCGATGCCATTAAATGCTTAACTGTGCTGTTCGTGAAATAATACAATATAATTATGAATTTATGAATAAACAAAGCCCTGAGCATGACCAAGAATTTTCAAAGAAGGATGCAGTTCATTATGCAAGAAGAAGAACAAATATTTCAAAAATTATTGGTCACGTTATTTGAGTAAGCGACTTGGAAACGCTATTTCATTATTAAATTTATATAAATACATAAGCTGTTCTGGTTTAAGTCATTATATTTTTTTCTGATTAAGTATAGACAACTAATTTGTGCATAGTAAAGAACGGTTATATATTTTCATATAAAAAAATAAATTATATTAAATGAATTTTAAGTAAAAGAAAAAAAATGCACAATAAATTATAATTTTATGGTATTTGTAAAGTTAAAACTTTGTTATGCGAAAAAAAATGTAATTTAATAGCCAAAGAGCAAATTACATTCATATTATAGTAAATGCATTGTTGATATAATAATATTTACTAAACATCTAGTATATTCATATATAATATTAAAAGTCTGAATAAGTCATATTTTGGTAACCACTTGACTATTGTTTTGATGTTACATGTTTTACTTGTACTAGTTATTTTATTTTGTAATAAATGTTACTACTTCTTCTGTTGATAAGCCGAAAATATATGCGAAAATAAAGGTAACACATAGATTATTCAATTATTGTAATAATTAGTTTTATTTAGAAAATAGTTAGAAGTTAATATCTATGTCAAATTTGTAAAGTTCGTATTGTAATGAATAAATATGTAAGTATTACAAATAAGATATTCGTCTCATTTATATTTTTCACCAGAATGCTGCTAATTTAAAAAAGAACGGGTGGGCCTCGCTTTGCTGTACAGTTGCGGGTGGAGTGCACCTCGTTTATAGGATAGGTCATAATTACAATGAATTTGTTAAATTTCAATGCAATGATAGATACCATTGTATACGAATAACGATTCTGAACGGAGTTAATATGTTTGTCTAAAATGGGTATATAATAATGTAGTATTTTATATTTAAATTGGAATATAATGTAATAGTATGCAATTTCGTAAAAATTTAAATTTCAAACAGTCATAACATTTTTTCCTTTAAGTCCAGTAGAAATTTTTTTTATAGATTTATGAAGAGTAATTTATGGATAACCTAGTGTTAAAATTTTGAACCTTAAGTATAAACAGAAAAAATTTTATGAATTTTCAACTACAAAATAATTTGCAAATTATCGCGATTTTAACATACTTTATACAAATTTAAACTTTATGGGCTTATAAAAAAAATTTGAATGAAACCATCTCCGATATTTTTTAGTTACAATTAGTATTACTTATATTTAATCCTTGAATTCATTTTCAAGAGTTTTTGGACAGCCAAAAAAATTTTATAGATATTTAAAAAAAAAAACTTACAAAAATCGAAAATTTAAATTGTCTATAAATAAGTCAAAATATGTTAAAATATTTTAAAAACTTAACCATGTATAAAAAACAGTAATATAAAGATTTGGTATAAATTTCACGTTGTTGCGGTTTTTTGTTTTTGAGTTCGAGCATTTTAAAAAAATGTAGTTTTTAGAAACGTGATTTTGCGTAAAATTTCCCGTTTTTTCGTAATTTTCTTATCGTTTTTTTCGATTTTTTTCAAAAAAAAAAAAAAAACACACATCATTGTAAAATCAATAGATTCCATCACTCCCTTCAGAATCTAAAACACACATCATTTTAAAATCAAGAGATTCCATCATTCCGTTCCGAATCTAAAAGTATTTGAATGTCAAATATTTAATTTAATATAATACTTTAAAGAACTGTCTAAAGAAAATGTATTTCATTACGATCAGTTCACAGACGTCTCTTATCATTATTTTTTATGTATAAATATGGAATTTATTTATTATTATTATTATTAATGTTTTAATAGTGAATTAAATTTTAATTACCCATTTAGACATAACGTGTGTATCTGCATTACGGTGATGATAATTCAGGATCATGATTGTGGATACAACTGACGATGCCACCATGAACATGATGCAGTTGAAATAAGTACCTATATGACCAATAGAAATAGTAAAACAAAATATTAATTTTCATAATAATGATATTTTATCTTTATAATTTTTTTCTTTTCTGAAGCATCGTGCGTTAATGTTTTTTAAGTGCAACAAAGTGAAAACTAATTTGTGACTTCGAACGTAATTGAAAGTTAAATTTCTAGTGAAAATAAGTTTTTATGGATAAATTTTACTTTTTCAAGTTAGAAAATTAAATATTACAGATAATATAATTCCAAGCCACTGTAGAACTTCTAAATAGAATTCTCGGAAAAGTCTATTTTGAAATGTAATGATCGAAGAAAAAAGAATACTAAAAAACTACAAAATTATTTGTAAAATCAAATCAGACATAAACAAGACAGGTATTGTATGTTTAAGACAGACAGAAATATAGTAATGTACCACTCATGCAAGTAATACACTAATATTATCGAAACATTCGTAACTATTATAATTTTTTAATAAATTTTTGACAATCGATCAAGTCTTGTTTAAATCATCATGTAATGAACATTTAAGACCACTGATGATAGAAGTTTTCTTATTTTTGTTGACTATTTATCATCTAGCGAAGTACTTTCCTTTTAATTTCAATCACCGACGAATAAAACAATGATAAAATAATTGTAAATCAACTTGGTGCTTACAGAAGTAATGTATATAATATAAAAATTCCAATAAATAAATCAAACTGTTGTTCACATGCACAAGCGCATTTTCAGCGTTGTTGCGTATAAACTATATCAATAATGGGCAGAGTATAGATTGAATCACACTTTCAAACGTTATTACGTGTATGTTTTCTTAATATGTTATCTGTAACATAGTAGAAACATTTATTTATGTATAATAATTAATATAAGTATTAGTGTGATGTAAATGAAATAAAAATACAAAAAAATTATGTATGTAATAATTAATAATATGTAAATATCCAAATTACATATTATTAAAAAAAAATCGAATAAAGCCCGTACAAATATTGTACTGAATATACATTTAAAATGCGTGTAAATAATGATAGTTCACTAAATTCTCGGTATGTCGATACTCAAAAGGAACGTTCGGAGAGCCGAATGTACTGTAATATTGACGTTTGTTGTACCGAGAATCTAAAGCATTTTAGAATAGTCGTCTATATTCGCTGTTTTAATCTTACGTCTTATATACAAATCAACATAAACGTGTCACTTAGATACAATAACGTTTTAATAATTGGCCAAAGTATGAATATGATAAATTGCGTTTCACAAGTAATTCTCAAAAAACATCGTCCCTGAAAATATCCTTCAGCTCTATGAAAAATGTTTGAACACGGTGACAACAAAACGATGAATTACTGAACTTGCAATGACAGAGTTGACCGTAAGCCAGTTTTTTTTACACAGTATGTATATTTGTACATGCAAATAACAGTTTTACATTTTATTGCAATGCTTCAAGTTGTTAAACACAGACGTATTATGTAGATGGATTTATATGAACTTGTGGCTCAATGAACATTTCATTCAAAATTTGATTGAAAAAATGTAATAAAAATCAATAAAATAATAGCATAAAATAATTAGTTCACCATCATCATTAAAATAAAATAAATCAATTTATATGAATACTTCGCTAGATATTTTTAATTAATATAAATAATATATTTATTTTATTCATTCTATATTTATATAATAACTGATCATCTATGGTCTTAAGGTAAGCATAATTTAAATGACTTATACAAATCGGAGTTAAAATAATTTCTTATTTACTTGTTATTTCAGTTTCCTTATAATTAACGAATTTCGTTGTTAATACATTAATTTGTAATTTATTAGATTATAGTTATGAATATTATCAATTATATTTAAATAATCAATTTTTTATAGTTTAATTAAGCGAAACATGTATTTATATTGCATATACATATTTATTTATTTTTAACCGATTTGCATAAGGTCATGCGTAAAATTAACTAAATAGTTTTTAAGAAACTACCGGCTTTGTTACTTGGAGGCAGAGGGGCCCACAAATATTATAATAGTAGTACACATGATTGATTACAAATTTGTTAATTTTTATTAAATTTTAACCATTTTTTTAATTTGTGAAATAAACAAATATTGTTTAATTTACAATTTGAATTGGTTAATATTTATCTTTGACGCGGCAAAATCGGTTTAATCAGTTTTATTGTTTTCACACAACATTGAGAGAAACTTAAAAACAGAATATAAAATTAATAAAATAAAATATAAACAAAAAGGATAAAGAAGGAATAATAGTGAGATGATCATCAAATAAAATGTTTAACGTAAAATAATAACATAACATATAAATAAACAATGTTGTAATATAAATAAAATATACTTTTGGCTCTTTTGAAAAAATAAAGTAAAATATGAATGAATATAATATGTTATCATAGTAACTGTTTGTCATAAAAAATGTAAGTTGGTTTTTCGATAATTGAATTTTATTTAACTTGGGGAAATTGAAAGATCACTGGTGCAGTCTGCAATATCACATCATCTGGTACCATCTTTTGGTTTTAATGGCGTAGTGTAATAGACTGAATAAAAACAAAATTAAAAAAAATAAAAACAAATGAATAATTAGAACGCTACAATAAACAGTGATATTAAAAAAAAAACATATATAAATCATACTGTCACGCATTCATAATCATACGAACAAAACTGTGTAATTTTTATTTTTTTTATTAATGTATAACATTATGATATACACAAATAGTTATGCATATACATAACATTAATATATGTATTGATTTAGTATTTAACAAAAAAATTATTATTTAACATTCGCACGGCTTTTTTTCTTATTTAGTTTCTTCTGCTTAGATGGTTTATCGGACAATTGTGAGCTGAATGTCAAATACAAATACGAATGCACAATGAAACACGGTGACGATCAAGTAGTTAACGAAACATAAACAAAAGACAGCATGCTATAGAAATGTTTGTAATGATGTTGAAGAAACATGATGTTTATATTGTGATATTGTATATATGTACATTGTACAGGCGTTTTTGGCTTTTCAAAAAGACAATTTAATAATTTTGAATAATTTATTTTGTAATTTAAATGTTTTTATAACCATATCGCTAAGAACTCAAAAGATTTTTTTATCATATAATGTAAAAAACTATTATATACTTATGTCAATTATTTGTAATTTTGTTTAAATAAATATTTTACTAAAAATTTATTATTAAACATAAGGCACTTTGATATTGTACGAGTATTTTACGTTTAAAACTTTTTGAAAATATATATTAGTTGTTTCCAATTATTTTGACTATGTTGTTAAACTCTAATTAAGTATTGGAATAAGGAAAGCTGCAGAGAAAGCTTCACCTAAAAAATTCTATCGATTAAAAATACTTATTCAGATATAAAAAAAAAGAGGAAAACGATTTAACATTGTTCATAGCGTTATGGTTTTGTATAATTTTAGACACAAAAAATCTTAATTTTGATTGTTTGAATCGATTGTGTTAAGTGTGTGTTAAATGTGTTATTTTATTTTGTATGTACGAGAAAACAGAGAAAGTAAGAGCAAGCTGAGTTGAATACAAACCACAAAATTCCGCAAAATAATAATATATATATTTATATATATGCGTGTGTGATTTATTGAAATGGAAAAAATCAAAAAGAAAAAACTTGAACTAGATATGGTTACAATATAGCGATAGATGGATGTATCTATACATATAAATATATATATATATATATATATGTATATATATAGAAGTTAAAAAAACAGTGTTAAAAATATGTATATTAAGTATGAAACACAATTTATATAATTAAGTAGGTATGAATATATGTATATAAACATACAAATATATATATATAATATATAATATATATTATATATATATATATAAATGTATACATATACACATGTATACTTGTATGTATATGCGCTGATTACACACCCATACATTTTCATACATCTATAAATATATATATATATATTTCATTGTTCCTAATACGACATGTATTTATTTGTTTTTATTTTTAATTTTGCCTGACCTAGTAAGGGAATAGCTTCAGATGTTTGTGGTAGGGCATCGGCTATCATGAGTGAAAATACGGACAGTGATAGGAGGATTGTCACTCCTGAAACAACATAAATGCCAAACACCACACATTCCATTAAATAATAATAACAATAATAATAATCATAATGATGATAATAATAATAATAATAATAATAATAATCATAATAATAATAATAATAATGATAATAATAATAATGTTATTATTAATAATAAAAAAAAAAAAATAATTATAATCATAAAAAAAAAAAAATAATAATAATAATTAAAAAAAAAAATGAAATCAATGAAAACCTCTTTAGGTACGTATAGGCTACCGGTGACTAAAACAATAGTAAAACTAATGGACAAAATTTGAGTATTCGAAACGACACCACAAACTGTCAAACAGGCGTGCACGACAACTTATATATTGAAACTCCATGGTTTTATTATATATTTTGTATGTGTTGTTGATGAATACAATTTTATTTTAATACATGTTGCAATATAAACCAATATTATATGAACGATACACGCGAGAGTGTTAAAATGAAACCGAAATAAACTCGAACAAAATAGCTAACTACACGGAAACTACAAAATTAAAATTACATGTGTGCTCACTGGGTTTTTGTTTCTCAGGTCACTTTACATAGAGAATTTTGTTTTTGTAGGTTTTGCTTTCATTATAATTTTTTTTTTCAGATCATTGCCAGTATGTTTTTTTTTACATTGATAGTAATACGTATATTATTCTGGAGACCAGGTTCGAAGGGTGAGATAAAATAATACAATCCGGTTTATGATATCAAAATATACAATTGTTAATCATAATTTGATCCAGTGTATCGTTTTAGATTTTTTATGTAAGCAATGGAATATTATTATACAGATAAACCATATTATCGACTGACATTTTTAATAGTTTTCTTAAGATTATGAAATAATAAATATATGTATGTATATTATCTAAGGTATAGAACCTTTGTATTTAAATTTAAAGATGTAACGTTGTTGTTTTAATTTTTACTAGCGATTGGAAGAAAAAGAAATGTTTTTTATAGTGCATATAAAAAAAAAAAAATATTATTATTGCTTTGACTTGTATTAACACTAATCAAGCAAACACTGACTTTGATAAGAAGCTAAATGACTCCACACACTAATTTTTAAAACGTTTTTATGTCATAGTGCATAGACATTTAAAATAATTTGTTTCGTGTCAAAATATAAATAAATAAATAAAATGTATAGAGATTACATGCATTATTCTGGTTACACGTATGTTTGTCTATAGACTTTGTATAATATATATTTTACTATATTGTATAAAATAATATATACATTTATATAATATATATATTATATATGTGGTTATGTTTTATGTATATGTATATACATATATAGGTACACTTCGATTGTAATGTATAGGTATAGTGGTAGTCCTTGAATAGAAAACTATCGGTTATGGATTGAGGGTAGGGGAAGCTGTAATAAAATTGAAAATTATGACGAAACAGTGAAGATAAAAATATAATTTATTAGTATCAGGATATCACGACTTTGGGATAGGTTAATTATTATTTTAGATCCACTAAATTTCATCCTTACAGCGGTGTTTTCTGTTGTCACAGTAATGGGGATGTTTAGTGTTAAGTGTGTGTATCTGAAAGCGCATTCTAAAGCGTATATATTATTATAATAATAATATATACTCAGCTATACGTAAAACATCTATCGAAGAGAGAAAGATAGATAGATAGATAAAGAGAAAGAGAGAGTGTGTTATTTGTGTGAAATTTATATAATAAGTGCATTAATATTGTGAATGTGTGAGTTTGTGCATGTAAGTGTATGTGTATATTTATGTGTATGTGTATGTGTATGAGTGTTGCAGTGAAGAGGTGTGTCTCGAGCATTACGTTAACCAACCAACTATACCATAGCTAAAATAGGTACTAAGCGCTCTAAATGACTTAATAGAGTTTCTTACACGTACGGTAGTATAATATAATATATTATGCATTCAGTAATTTATTTATTTTATCACGTGCAGTACGTTATAAATTATTAAGATTGTACATACAAAAAAAAAAAAATAATAAAAAAATATCATCTAGGTATGTATTTATTTTCATCTATTGATCTATATTATAGTATTAAGTACGTATGCCATTTATATGTATGTTTATGCGTTAGAGGAAAATAATGTTATAATAAGTCCGAATGAAAAGGGAAAACAAAAACCCATGACCGTTCATTTTAGTTAGATGTGTTCATATATTATTATGAAAATAATAAATAACACAAAAAAAAAAAATAAAATAAAATAAAATAATAACAACAACAACAACAACAACAACAATAAAAGTTGTGTTTAAACAAAGCATTTTAAGACTATACACAATGAATTTTTGACGAAATTCGTTCTATAATTTAATTGTATTTGGAGCAAAACATTGTTATGTTCCCACAGAATAACACCTACAATACTTATGTTATTTTGATTAATAAGCATATTTCACTAAAATCTAATAAGCATTTATTATATTGTTTTATTTTGGCTGTATCAAAATAAATAAATAAATAAAAATAAAAATAAACATAAATAAATACTTGACACTATGTGAAGCCTCCAAGCAATTTGTGATCGAAACTAAAATAGTTTTTAAACAATAATAATATATTTCTTTTTTTGGGTTTTTATAATATTTATTGTATGCGTTAAATTTGATTTATATTAATCTATTCCCCCTAATTATTATATACCCCTGCCATCCAAGTACAAACCCGTAAACAGGTGCAAATAATAATAATAATGATAATAACAATAATAATAATAATAATAATAATAATAATAATAATAATAATAATAATAACAATAATAATAATAAAACAACAACAACAACACAAAGAAAAATAACAAACTTTTAATTTGATTATACCTATCAGTGGTAATTCAGAGGCAGGTGGCATTGTTTCGCACACCATATTTAGGAAGAATGTAAGCGATAGCAAAACCGTAACTCCTGCTCGCCAACAATAAAAAAAAAATGGATTATGATTTTATTGAATATTGAAGTGATCACATATTATTTGAAAAAATATATATATATATAAATTAGTATAAAATATTGTTGTTTACACCGCGTAAGCTGAAAGATGTTTATTTTATTAATGCAATTTTGGGAACCTGGTCTCCAGTTCCTCTCAAGCTGTTTTATTAATTTTTATTACTATGTTATTCGATTATGAAAATAATAACACAAAAAAACACAATATGCGTTTAGAGTGTATTAAAATAATCAACATCAATACAATTTTTTTTCGTAACAAGTTACAAACATATATTTTAAACAAAACTTACACAGATATTTAAAAAACCACTTTTTGTGGGATGCATGAATAAATTTATTTTTACGTTAAGTTCATTAGAAATAGTTAATAACCTAAAAATTTGTTCTACAATCTGCTCCATTCATTCACATCCACAAATTGTATATAATACATAAACGTTTTAGGCAACTATACGTCGTGAAATTGTTGAAGATTTCTAAAAAGTATATATGCTTTAATTTTGATTGTATTATTGAGTAAAATAAATTTTCATTTTATATTTATTTATAGAAATTATTTTTTATGTATTTAAAAGTATAATATAAAATGTGTCTGTTATAATATTTTTTAATTAACATTTTAAAGAATACAAACTGAGTTCAGTGTTTATTAACACCAAACAACCAGACAACATTTTATTGCACTAAATACAAAATATATTTTATTATACTGTCATCAAATTATCCATAAATAGATACGTTTATATTTGAATTAATAACTTTCTTACCATATTAATATTTGTCCACTGCTAAAAGGATTTCAAAGAAATTGATTTTTTTCACAATATTTGTAGCGTATTCTTAATAGATATATTGAATATTTTTTGTATGTGTATAATATGTGTATTAATTTAACTCAATATTAAATCATATCTCATAAATCGTCGATTTTTATGAGTACGTAAACTATTGTAGGGGTAATTATGTTAAATTGAGCTTCATTCATACTGTGATAATTTTGTATAGAAATTAAATTATTTATGATGATATAGTATGACCTATCTATAAACACCTAGCGCGCAGTCGGAAACAATAAAAAAAAAATAAATAAAAATAATGATAATATAAATATAAAAAAAAATAAAAAAATAAATTAAAATAAATTAAATAAAATAAAATAATAATAATAATAATAATAATAGTAATAATAATAATAATAATAATAATAATAATAATAATAATAATAATAATAACAATAATAATAATAGTATTTATAATATAACAAAACATAGAGTACTTTACATTATTGACCTCAAATGTGTTTGTGAAAAAATACAGTAATAGTATTACAATATATGTATATATATATAAGTATATATAAATTCATATATAAAAAATATGTACTCGGCGCGTTTCGATTACCGGTGTAGTGGTCGTTTTGTGTGCCCTCCTTAGCCAAGTCGTGTGTGAACACGAAAAAAAATATATAAAATACGTTATATTAATATTTGTATATCATAATATACACGCATTGAATATTTCTATAAAAATGAGCATGTGTATATTGTATACAAAAGTTATTTGTTGGTCTTGCGTTACCTAAAAGAGGAACTGCGTCCGAAGTAGCCGGCATTGTCTCGGCCACCATGTTTAGGAAAACGGTCAACGACAGAAGAATCGTTACACCTTTAATTAAAAAAATTATATTTACACGCCTATTATTAGGTATGGAAGAAATGACAAAACAAAAAAAACATTGAATTAAAACAAAAATAAGCAAATAAACAACTATTTCATTGTGTAAATAATAGTAATAACTATAATAATGGTAATATTTTCCCGGCCCTGAAGCTAGAGGACGTGTATCGCCAAACCGTAGTCACTATACAGCCTGTCTAATATTATACATAATTAGGAGGTATTAAATTAATACATTATATATATATACATACATTTATTAATAAATTGATATATTATAGAAATATTTTTGTTAAATCGCTGACGTGTTACATCCAAAATGTACAGTCAATACGATAGCGCGCGTATATGTATGTGTGTGTGTGTGTGTGTGTGTGTGTGCGTGTGTATATTGTGAGTGTGTTTATGTGAGTATGTGTAAGTTTACATAATGTGTGAGTGTACGAATGTACCTAAAGTCATTTTCTCGCCACAATCTGAGGGCAGCGTGAACCCAAGCATGGCCATTGCGGCCAACGTTACACTCGGCAAGATCAGGTTGACGATGTAATAAACCGTTCTACGCCGAACGAATATGGTAAAAGTGATATCCACGTACGGATTCGGGCAACAAGAGTAGTTTCTCAAACTCCTCGCAGCTTTCATGTCTGTAAAATACTTTTTTTAACAAAAAAAAAAAAAAATCCAAAACAAAAAAAGCAACCAGAAAACCATATAAAACGATACAAATAAAAGTACCTACCACAGAAACATAGAGCTCGATCAATCCCCTCCCCCATACAACCAAAATACAAACGCACACACACACGCACCCTAATACGATTTTGACGTAAAAGTAAAACTATATTCAAGTGCGTGTGTGTACTGTGTGCAGTGTGAGTGAGATAAACCTTTTTTTTTTTATATATAAACGCTATAAAATTATCGCGCAAGTCACGTCTCTCTCACATATATGGCTGTGCGACGTCGTTATGCGTGCCAGCCATAACGGAATGGTCGGAAGAGAAAATCGTGTTGTAGGCGTTTAAATAGAAATTTGGGCTTGCATGTGGGTGACGGGTGGCGGCAGCAAGTAAGGGCTGTACCTTATATCGAATCTTGGGTTCGTCGTGCTAGTCTCTGATTCTGACATTTTTATTATCACAGTTCAGTTATTTATTATTATTATTATATTATGTTTTTTTTTGAACGTTTGCGCCACTCTTTGTGGCCTTACAAATCTACAGATACAAAATCGAAGATACCATTCCGATTTGGGATGTATTCTTGTGTCATGCTATTTATTGTACGTTGTCGTTATCGATAAATCGGATGGTTCGAATTAGTTATTTGCTATATTACACACGAGATAATTGAAACCGATTTATCACAAGATGCGTCATATTGTTTGATTTCCACAAATCGGAAGGATGAGCATTTTTTTTTTTCCATAACTACAATTTTCAATTACCTACATATCTTATTTACAGTTGAAACATGAGATATTTTAGAGGGGTAATAATTTTTAATTGTGCAGTAATGTGAGATAATATTAACGAAATCTAGATCGATTACATTGTTAATGTATGCAGTATATGATAATAAATAATAATCATAAGCAATCACACAATTTTATGAAAACAAAAACAAATTTTATAAATATTTAGTCTGTACAGTACGATTTATAACTATATTATATTTATAAACTAAAGTTACTACTTGTTTTCACGCAAAAGATACAAACTTTTTAATTTGCGCTCAACCACATATAACTATATAATCCGTAACAGATGACAATTATTTTCAAAAATGAACTCTTGTTTTTTTTTTTTTTTTTCAAAAGTTGATGGGTGAGGTTAGGAGAGTGAGTGAAGGAGAGAGAGAGAGAGAGAGAGAGAGAGAGAGAGAGAGAGAGAGAGAGAGAGAGAGAGAGAAAGAGAGAGAGAAAAAGAGAAAGAGAGACGCAACTAAAGCTGAAAAAAGGTACATGATGAATAATTATGTATTAGTTATAACATACAAACATATATTTTATTTTATTAATTTCATTGTAAACAGTTCCAGCTGTGAACCACTGTGTTAGTGACTCAATAATATAGCCGGCATAATACTCCTTATGCTACGCTTAAGACTAAGAGGAAACATTTAACAGGCATATTGTTGGCGGTTATTTTGACAGTAAAATCATAATATGTTATATTATGGTTCAGTATCATATTATATTATTACTATACGATTATTAATTATTGATTTCGTTTACCTAGAGATAGTTTTTCACCGCAGTCCGGCGGTAGAGTAAATCCTAGTACGGCCATAGACGCAATCAACACGCACGGGACTATCAGGTTGAAAAAGTAATACAAGGTGCGCCTTCTAATTAAGATAGAAAACGTAATGTCTATGTACGGTTCGGGGCAGCAACTGTAGTAGATCACATTGCGTTTGCCGGGAACGCCTGTCAAAAGGAACAGTCACAGTGTGAAGGAAAACATTAAAAAAAAATTAAATTATTAATATACATATATATTATATAAATACATATATATATATATATATAATGATCTTGTATTATTAATCGAGTAACGTACTGAACCGTCATCATTTTTTCCCTCTACTTATTATACGAGCTTTAAAATAATGCCGTTGTACAATATTATTATTATACGCATAGAAGTACATTATGGGGCTGAATTTTTAGTGATATTTTGAGTTGACAAAACATTTAATATTTTTCCATACGAACAAACTTCGAATCGCGTTGTTGAATGGATTTTTATTTTTGCTTAATACGTTTTATAAATCATAATATGTCTTTTTCGTACGGTCCTGCTCATGCACGTAAAATATTAAACTTTTTATTCGATCTGACCGGCGTCCAACGGGTTTTCGACAGTAGTCTTGGCCGCCGTATTTATGTCCAAGATCAATACATGGAGTATACATGACGTGTATTATGGATACATGTGCTGGGAAACGAGCTTTAAAAGAATACCCGAAAAGGTCGAATAAGTGACGAACGACATTTTTTTTTTAATAATTTTTATTCCCATTGGAAGCGAAATATATAACGGATATTGTCGTCCATCATTTCAGTAGTTCCTAAGGATTTTTGTTTTTTCCAAATGTCACTACTATAATATTACACGGCTTAAAGTCTGAAAATGGAATATAAGAAAGTAAAATATTAACGGGTAGTTGAAATTATTATGCTCGTACAAGTAGCATCACGAATTTAGAACATAAAAAAATTATGGCCAAACAAGAACTTAAATTTGAATACATTTTTATACGAGTATTTTCACATTAAGTATCAATAAATTATCAACTACAAAGCGAATAAATCTAGTGAAATAGTAAATAATATGAAATAATAAAAATATAGAAATGTACCATATCAAATAGTGTTGGTCTTTTATTGTGTTCTTCATTTATTTGTACAAATCCGACCAAAATGATAAATAATAATCATTATTTATTTCTAATAAACGATTTGAAGTTATGGTTATTATATGTTTTCTCGTATAATAAAATTATTTTATGGGTTTAAATTAATAAAACAATTTTTTGTAAGACTACTGAGAAAATCTAAAAGTTTCAAAGGTTCAAAATATCGTATTGGATGTCAATTTTTGTTCTCACAAAATTATTTATGAGATTGCGGATTTATTATTTAAATTTTATTTTTGTATATAAAAATCAATAATATATATATTTCTAGAGTTATATTCTATTTTAAGCTTAAAAAATAAAAATTGATTTTTTCAAATCCTTTAAGGTAAGTGGAATGCTTTTAGTTTTACACAGTGATTATTTACTAACTTTTCAAAATAAATATGAATGTTTGCTGAATAAAAAAAAAAAAATTAAATACTTCATATTCAGTATTTAAATTTAATTATAAGTTTATTGTAAATGCAGACTACAATTTTCCAAGATAATTTTGAAAACAATTAGACTAGTGAATTACCTATTATGAAAGGCATGTAACAATAGGGTTTTATAGAATTATATTATATTCTTGGGAGAATTGAAAAATTTGGTGAAAAACTTGGAAGCTATTTAGCTATCAAATGTATTGGTTGTAAGGATTATTCATACGATTGGTAAACATCCATGCAAAATTAAACATTTACGAAAATAATATAATTTAAAAATAATCTCAGTAGCTTATATAATACAATAATAAATATTATAATTTACAACTCGGACGGTTCAGACATTATGTTTAGTTTACAACGATAATATTAATTATTCTTTATGATTAAATAACATTTTTCAAGTGAATCAAACCATTGTAATAACAAAAACTCAAAAAAAAAAAATTATAAACTGTGCCCAACAATTGTGTGCCATTTCCAAAACTTCATTGTTAACATATTTTAATAGCACAATAGATTTAGTAGTATAAAATATAAATAAGATGATCCATTAAGAGTCGGTGATTGTTTTAAATGTTATTAAACTGTAGCAAACTTTTTTAATATATTTTCCAATATTCATAGTGTATCAATTATTGATAGTTAAATTGTTTACTGTGCTCTCCATTGGAAAATGAGAAAAATGTGAATATAACTGAAGTAAAGAAAAGGATGTATATAAATAATAATAAACACTAAATTGAAGAACTCTGCTATGATTATTAGACATTTACTGTTAAGTAATAGAAAGACTTGATTAAATTATTGATTTTTTTTTTGTGAGAATAATTTATTATTTTACGAAATAAAATTTAAACTACAATATTTACGTATGGAAACTAAATTCATATTTTATACATTTGATGATTACAATTTATAATATAATACATATTATTACAAAATAGTTAATTGTAACAGAAATATTCTACAGCTTTGAATTAATAAAAATAATTTCATACGAGGTAAAATTTATTACAAATGGATCACCTTATTATTTAATAAATAACTACAATTATATGTAAAAATAAAAGGTTAAAACATTTTTAATGCATTAATAATTACAATTTACTAAACATGCTCTCAACTAAAAAGTTAAAAAAAACGATTTCAACTAGATTAAATATTGTGTTCAGATTTATTTCTGATGTGTTTTTTTAATACTATCTTCAAACTAGAGTTTGTGTATTATTTGACAAAAATAATTGGATAGTATAAGTACAAGTAAACTAATTAGGTATATAATATAGTGTTAAGGTATTGTGATTGCTATGTAGAATAATAATATGTTGTTATCTATAAATTCAAGTATGAAGATTGAAGAGCACTACATGTTAATATTTTAAGTGGTGAATCCAAATATTTTTTAGAATCACATTTTTTTTTTTAGTTAATTCTGAAGTATAATTTCTGATTATTTATTATGCGCCAGTGGATTTGTATTTATCAATAAGTTGAAATAATTGTATTGTATAGTTTTAATTGTATGAACAGATTTTTATTCTTCAAAATAAATATTTTTAAATTAATTGTGAAATGCGTTATTTTTATACAATTATGTTGTATGTTAAACAAGAATTATTTTACAAATAACAAATGTGACTAAAGAAAAATATTTATAATATATAAGAATATGACAACACAAAGATATTTTAAATTTATGAGATTATGCACATATCAATTGTAAATACTGAAATATATGATTGAATTCACCACTCGTGTACAAAACGTGTACCATGCTTTTAAAATATATGTGCTCTAGTGCAAATGTATATTTTAAATTGTAATCTTAATTTGTATACAGTTTTATATTGTTGATTAAATTTAAATACATTTTATTCACTAGAAAATCATTAGTTATTTTTTTTTTTTTATAAGGATACTTGGAATTTAAGGAAAAGAGATATTTAGTAAAGGATATTTAAAGAACTTCCTTGCCTAATCGATGTTGGGCAACTTGCATTTAAAATGGATAGTGTTTTAATTTAAAATTATTTTATTACTACTACCTTATCTGATTTTGAAGAGCATAAATAAAGTATGCGTAAATAGTACTTCATAAATGAAGTAGCTTGGTGTTTTATTGCAAGCTGAAATCCAAATGTATATTTCATTATGATTTTCATTCATTAAAAATTTTAATTACTTATAAAAATATTTGGAAGTTACAATAATTATAAATATGTGAATTAAAAATTAGTTGTTAATACAAATTTAAAGAAAAATTATTATACTTACAGATAATAAATTGGAAGGCATACTTATAAAAATTATCTGAATGTTATTCAAAATGGAAAGATTATTTTTGGTAATGAGAATTAAAAGTAAATGATAAAAAAATAAAGATATTTAATACAAACTTAGATCTTTAGCGAAATAGAAATTCAGCTATAACTTTTTTATTAAATAGCATTTATTCTTTATCTCAAAGCGTTGAACTATCTGTTTGTAGGTACTTCATTTGTTGTAGTGGTTTACTAATAGAATGTCAAACTAACTATTTTAAATTATTAACTAAAACACTTTTAATGGGCATACTCGTAAAAGTAACCAAAACTCCGAAAAAATATTATGGCACTAATAAATGGTCACTTAGAGTGAAATAATAGAGATTTGCTGTTTCATTACAATCAGTAATTCAAATCTTATGTTATTATGTTAAGATTTTAAAGATTTCAGATTCGTAAAAAATATTACATCTGCATAAAAGAAAAGAAAAAGTTAAATATTTTTAAGCTTAAATGTTTAAAATAATATTATGCTTGTATAGAGTTTCAGTTACCGTTATGTGTTCAGATGAGAATATGATTTGTCTAAATGAGTTGTATTTTCATAATTCTACATTATAATATGTCTAAATGATGCTATGATATACCTATTTTACAGGCTAAATGATCTACCTAGAATATAGAACGTATAATTTTACTATAAGCTAATTGTTTGCAATTTGTATGTATAATATATACACGTATAATTTTAACGAATCGTGGTTTGTTGAGAGAAAACAAAACTACAACATTATATTTAGATGTAAAAGTTAAAATATTTATTAACTAAATCATAATTGAAAAGTTTCTCTCAAAAAATCACATGAAAACCTCAAAATCCTAATTATAGAAAATAATTAACAATAATAGTATAAACAATGAACACAAATCAAAGCGGTAATTTCCAGAATTATCGTTTTTTTTTTTTTTTAGGTTTGCTTACCAAGCAGGTCCCATTCACCATTAGTAATAAAACCACTGATGTCCCCTCCATTGCCGTCTTGCAGTTGAAGGTCCAACTAAAATACACAATAAACGATATTGAAACATTACGCAGTTATCTAATGTGATGACGTTTACATCAATAAACGTTTAAGTCATATTATGTACTCGTCGGAAGGTTAAACTAAATCACATTCGTAGACGTTATTATTGATTTTAGTATTGGTTTAACTTTTAACCAATATTATCGATGTCTTGTGGAAAAAAGAGGTGATCTGCACACCGTCACACCGATTGAGAATCACTTATCGTTTTGTTGTCACGTCGCGAACGTCGTTGTATTTACAATATCTCATATCTCGTTACGTCGAACCCAATATAATGGTTTGGTCATTAAATGTTCGAAAATTTCAATGCTAATGTGTTAGACCCTGTGCGTTTAATAAACTTGGCGGCCGCGGTGGAACCACAACGAGCTCTCATAATCCAAACAATACGCGTCACCGACGTCGTAAAGTGCAAACAACATTAAAAAAATCCCGAAAACAACTTCGGTGAGAAAATACTTAATACTGTATAACACCTCCACAGATGCTTGTTCGAGTTAATGTAATGATTTACCTGGAATCCGTCGTACGTCCAACTGCCAAATTTCATATCACATTTTTGATCGTCGAACGGAAACCATGTGATGTCGATCTTGCACGTACTTTTGAATATACCCGGCGGTATGAAAACACAACTACCGTTACTGTTCACCACGACGTTGGTTGCGTACGTGCCGTCGAAACCCTCATCAGCACTAGAACACGGTATTCAGAACAATTGTAGCATAGTTTATCATAATATTGTACACTGTGACGATGTTTCTACAGTTATATTTTATTACATATCACATGGGTAACATTCGATACATTATTACTGAACTCATCCAGTTGTTCAGCGAGGTAATGACTATAAGGGGGTTTTTCTTTTCGTTCAACGATTATTATTGTAACCGAGCGGAAACTGGGTGTTAGTGGGTAGGTACCTGTTAAGGATTTGAGGTTTGCGAATGTAAATGAGTACCGGCAAGTAAATTGCGTTTGATCGTTATTGAGAACGATCCTTTTGGATAGTATTACGTTTGGATGAATCGGTTTCATCCCATTCGTATTCCTGTTTTCAGAAGTACTATTGGCATTTGCACGATGGAGATAGATAACTATAAAATCGGCTACTAGATATTTTACTTAGGTTATGAGATTACAAAAAAAAATAAAAATGTATGCACTAACTTTTTGACTTGGACAATTGTTAAATATTATATAATACAAAAATAAACGCTTAAATATTTAAAGTAGTGAAATCATGAAAAACTTCGAATTCGCGTGGTTTTCTATGTTTTTGTGTTATACTTATACGTTTTCTTGACGGTGTTTTTTCGTACATAAATCTTTTAATTTGACAAACGAAATTTTCCAACTTTTCAACAGCTAGTCCGATCTTGCGACTTTAGAAAAACATCCCTATGCTTTTCGAATGATTTATTTTAACTCGTACTACTTCAGTAGTTTGTTTCATTTCCTTTGGTTGGACTTATATGTAACATACATCTGTATTCTCTGTATCCTAAACTATCTCCACTCGGTTGGTTCTCAAACTTTACCACATTAATTTTGTCTCTTATCTTTTATATCCTTATATGTTTTGACATAATAGTTAGTAGACAATTTTGTTTCTAAGTTTTTCAATGCTTTACTCTCATTATAAATATGGGTTGTTCGAGGGGTCCTCCCAAGCATATCACCCTATAAATCGGCAATCAAGATCCTGTTCAACTGTCTCGTATGTGTTTTATGTCTCTATTATACAACCTCGAGACACAACAACCTTTTATTTCGACCCATTTTACATTCTCATAGAGTTATTTTTATATTCAATTTTTTTTTTTTAAATTGGCTTCGATTTTTTGATTTAATCCATATCAAATGCACCATGCTCTGGAAAAATTAAAATATTCTGAATTCTTCAAATTTTAAATACGTATAGCATCGAACGCGATAGATCATTGACATTCCGTTTGGTATTTACAATATTCGAATATTATTAAACTATTTTGGTCGCTATCCAAATTAAATTTAATGTGTACCATTCTCTTCACGTCCTCCCTTTTTCCCCAAAAACCTGCCACTCTGTTTTAAACCACTTCGTCCAACCACCCGGAAACCATCAACGTCTAGTTACCCGTGTCCGACTCAACCCGCTGCACACGTAATCCGATTCACTCCCAAAGCGTACAAAAGATAAACGTCCGAAATTTATCACTCGGCTATATTGTCGCACACCCGTTATATTAAATAAACGTTATATTATGTATACAAGCACATATGTATGTATGTAAATATATATGGACTCATATGAATGTACGAATAAGTACATTAATGTAATGTATGTACCTACCTATTGTACATGAGCATATCTGGTTTCCATATCTTATGTGGTGGTATTCTCAAATCTTTTACACCGCCGTATTCGCTGTGGTTCCACCTGAGGTTGACGTCGTTCCATTCCTAATAAAAACAAAAATAAAAACAATGATAATATTATACTCTATAGTATTGCAGTGCGTGTACACATACGCAGAGCCGTGTCTTTGAGTAACTTATATACAGTAATAAATGATTATTATTAGAAAAATAAAATAAAAATAATGTAAATGAATATTTGTATTGATAATCAAGTAGTATTTATTTAAAATGTAATATTTCTGGATCGACGGAAGCAAAATTTTCTGTATTTTCTTCAAAGTGGATTTTTCGTGTTATTTTATTGTGTATGTAAATTCGTTACTTGAATTCAACAGTAATAGGCATAGTAAGATACAATCTGTATGAATTTGACAAGTTTGGACATGTTGAACCAAGATTACATGGTTATATTTCGTTTAAAATGTTCAAAGAAGTAGTATTTTGTATATTTGGTAGTATTGCTTTTGCTTGATACTTAAAGAATTATAATTTTTTAATGGTTTCTGGACGTGGAATTTTCCATCGTATTTTATTTCTAAGTCAACTATAAATTTTTCAATATTTCAACAGGCGCTTCAGAGGCTATTGAATGATTGAGAACCACAATTTTAGCATTAAAATTGAGAACGCTGAATAGATTAATTTTTTTTCCAACGTTACCATATGTAACGATCAATATCGAATGATCGATTACGACTAGTAATTTTCAAAAACAAGAAATTAAACTTTTGAATATCATTAGAGACTATAATATCTATGTTTGACTTTAAACATACTAGACAATAATGGTCAGACGTTTAGAAGATTTTATAACACTTATTCAGTAATATATGTGGTTACTAAAGTATTAACTCAAAAATTAAATTTGAAACTCAATCAAAAACGGTTTTGAAAATCAATACGGTAGACAGGGTAAAAAAAAAGAATTGTTAATTAAAGAGAAAGACAAAATACTAGACATTAATAATAAATATATCATATATGTGGTATATGGAATATTCTAATTCGGGTGATTTATTAAAATATTTAAATTTGTTGGCTTGCGCTATCCGAGGATTAGTATAATATAATCATATAGGTATCACATTTTATTTATATATATTTATAACTAAACTTAAATAATACTAAAATAAGAATATTTTGAATACTCATTTTATTTATACACATTAATTGTTGTTGACTAAATAAACACAAATCATTATTATATTATTATATATTATAAATATATTTATTGCATATTTTATATATTGTTATTGTCTAAAAAAATATATAAGACAACATTGCATAAAAATTCTTACTCAATCGTATTGGTTTTGTGGGTCAGCAATAAGTTCTCTGTAAATTTTAAGTATTTTCAATCATTCGGTCAAAATGGAATAAGTAACGTTTTCAATCGTATTTTACAGGTTTCTGATATTGAATGGTCGGATAGGAATTTAAAATCATTAAACGTAATAGATAATTTTTCAAAAACCCATTTAATTTTAGCCGTCATATAAAACTATCAAGAAGTTTGTAATATTCTAATTTTATTTATTTATCAGTAGAAAAATCTTCATTTGATGATCTCTGATTTTTATTTTAATTTTAAATTTACATCTTATACCAACTTTTACTCAAATATTAATTGCGTTAAGTTTTAATTCCTGTTAGTTCTATTGTTAGTTATATCACAGCTATTATTCGAAGAAAAATATAAAATGCATTAAAAATTTAATGCATGCTAACTTATGGTACTAGTTGAGCACAGTAAAACTTTATTCACAAGAGAAATTTGAATTAATGTTTTATCTTACATGGCTAAAAAGTAAACAAATTGCTGATCAAGTTATTTTAATATATTATATATTCTGCACTTGCCAACCTGACACCAAAAGTTGAATAGGTAGGTATATCATATACGGCTTTTACTATAGTTCACTAAAGGGGCAAGAGCTAATATATAATGAATGAATTGCATTGTATTTGGATAACCAGCTATTATTTATTATTTATATTGTTATCTACAACAACATAAACGAATCATTTTGATGAATTTTTTGGCCCCCACTTGAAATTTGCGCCTGGAGTACAGATCACCTTGCTCTCTTCCATAGCATAGCTCTGCGGGTACGGTTTTGGGTTGGCTGTATATCTGTATTCAAACCGTATAAAACTAAAAATTAAAATAATCATATTATATAATACTTATAATAACGTAGTGTTCAATCTTATTGAAGAATAGCAATATAACACACATTTTTTGTTTTCAGCATTTTTTTAAAAAATATTTAAAACCTGTAAGATTGGGTAAGTATAATAATCTGCATAGGTATTTTTTAAAAATGTTTTATAATTATTCTTATTTTATTAAAATGGTTTAAATTTTCGTCTCGAATGGGCTTACATAAAATGCAACTTGTTTGTCACATAGTCACACTACTATGTGTTTGATTAATCGTTTATGTTTCTATTCGTTTTCGTGACTTAAGGTGAAAAGACGGAGATACAAAAAAATCATGACGAATGGTTATTACGCCTATAGGTATTATTATGATTGCGCATTACATTAATCAAGAGAAAAGTTTTTGTATTTATTTGTAAACCAAAGCAAAAAAGAAACTCTGCACCTATACGAGTATTCCAAAATGTTCATTACACTTACTCTTGATAATAAACCTTTTCTCTTGGATTCAGTCTAAAATCTGAGTGTTTAACTGAAAAACCACTACATTGAGAACACATTTGTGCATTAAACCAGTAATAGTGGTTTTTTTTTTTTTTGTATGTGAGACTGTTAAGAACTCTTTACCACTTTTGACCCCATTAATATCGATGAACGTTTAAAAATATATTCTTTCGGAGAAATTTTTCTCTTAAAGCCTACCAACGTTATTGTTCTATATATTTACTACATCGTAAAAATAAACTCAAAATCAAAATAACATTACTATTGTTATTTTTATTTTTTTATTTATCATGAAACATAATCTAGATTTTTTAGTAAATATTTAAAAATGTAAATACACAGTTTATTTGGGTGATCGAGTTTCTCGAAAAACGATTTTAGTTGTGATCACATACTTGAGTTGTAAATCAATACTTAAACATATCCATGAAAGATAATTTTATAAAAAAATTTTTAACTAAAATAAAATATAAAAAGAACCGGATGGGCCTCGCTCTGCTGTACAGTAGGGAGTGGAGTGGATCTCATTCATAATATAGGTCATTAAAAATGATTTGTTAAATTTGAATGTAATGATAGGTATCATTGTATACGAATAACGATTCTGAACGGATATGATATGTTGGTTTAGAATAAGTATATTATACAATATATTATGTTATATTTCAGTTGAAATATTATGTCAATATTTACTTTTCGAACGCTTATAAAAAATAAATTGGTTTATGGATTTGAATAATTTTAAAATGACAGTAAAAACAACTTCTAAGGAATTTTCTATTGAATTTTCAAGAATTTTTTACCAGCCGAATTTTTTTTATCAACAGTTATATAAAAAAAAAAAATTAAAAAAATCGAATATTTCAAATGCTTATAAGTTGCTTAAAAATCAATAAAATATTTTGAAAAAAATTTAACTTAAAGAAAATGCTAATTTTAACAACTGGTAAAAATTTCAAGTTTCTGCGACTCTCGTTTCAGGATAGATTGTTATTTTATGCAATTTCGTAAAAATTTAAGTTTCAAACGGTCATACATTTTTTTTTTTTTAAAGTCCAGTGAAAATTGTTCAATACACAGGCATCATTGACAATAAATTATAATTGAAAATTTTTCATTAATGTAATAAGAATAAAATCAAAAAATTATAGCCTTCATGTAATTTTAATTGTATTTCAGGTACTTATTTTTATAACTAAATTTGATGAAATAAACATTTTGTAATTTAGTAAAATTTCATGCAATTTTATAAATGAGGGCTATCAATGAAATATAATACATCATTATTATTTTAAACAATAAACGATTGCTTATTGTGTTGAATAATATTTTGCTCAAAAGAAAAAAAAATTACATTTTTCTCTTGGTGATTTTTATTATTTTTAAAATCTTTTTTTTTTCAGAGATAAAATACACCAAGATGTTTTAATCTCTTTTTCCGCTCATATTGTCAACTCAATCTTTTGGAGCGTTATTAGAGTTGATAGAACTTTTGTGCACACCATTGCGATTAGAAGACGAACAATGAAATGTTCTATTTCATATAAATGAAGACAGCCAACTGAGATTCACTAAAGTTTTATGCTTTTGGCGTAAAATCAAGTAATTTCAGATAAGCCTGGGCCAAATAATGACGATATTATCAAAACTTAATTGCATTTATATAATAACCGTAAGATTTTTTCTTAATTTTGATAATATTTTTCTTGTTTATTTACATAACATGTTTATACATCATACGTGAAGACATTCATTTCATAGAATGTTCTACTACCAATGTAGATAAATATTAAAATTCGATTCAAATTTATTCATTAAATCATTGTAATCAATCCCATACCTGTTATTTATTGAATACATGTTTACTTACTAATTTCAACCACATGTTTGTAATCAACAGTTGATTTTTTTCATCCTGAAACAAACAATTATTATATTCTTATTAGTTCTAATAGGGTATTTTATTATATTACTTAAAATTTTAACTGCGTTTAGTTTTGTATACGTTTTAAGTAAGACGGAAACATCGATTAATTTATCCGATGATATTGTTTTATCAAAGCTCTTTCTGTTGATACCGAATAATTCGATGACATGAAAATTTATTTATGTATAGATATAAATATTATATTTTCCAACATCCAACTCCTTTTAAAAGAGGTCGATAAATTTACATTCAGAATACTAGGTATTCGGGGTAACTGACGTTTACACTCTGAGGACGAATACATAAATTTTAAACAGCTCTTCCTTTTTTATTTTTGGTAGAAACAGGATGGCGACAGACTGCGAAAAAAATATATGCATAAATATACGATAGGAATATTTTATTAAACTGTCCTCATGTCCTTTTGTCATTTTGGATATACTCAACGAAATAAGTATCCGCCTAACTCATTCTTAAAATACTATTTCCTCTTATTCCAAATTTACCATAGGTAATATATTATTATTGCAAATCCAGTTTGGCAAAAATCTTGAATTATTTTTACAATCTAGTTAGTATAAAATATTTTTGATTAGAACTCAAAGTGCTTGCCATTAATCATATTAATTTGTGACTTTTACAATTTTTTCGTAAACATGCGTCAAAATTAGAATGTACCTCTTTCACACTAAATATACAATATATTTATATCATGAATCATGATAGGAGTAACTTATGTATATTTTAATTGAAAATGAAATTGTTATATTTATGTAAAAATGTGTAACAAATTGTATTACATACAATTAATAGTATTATCTAAATTATAAATTTCTGAAATAAAATTACATAATGTTAATTATCAAATAGGTACAATTAGTTATTTAAGTGTATCTAGTCCAACGTTTCTTAAACTTTTTATCCGTGGAACCCCTACTTTTTTTATTTAAGTTAGATCTATTAATGACATTTTTCTTACAACGATGAATCAGGGTTTTATGGAACACAGTTTAAGAAACACTAGACTATACCATACACATTATTATTTAATTTTAATATACAAATTCCGTTAATAAATTATTATTATTATAAATATTCTTTTTTCAAAATTTTTTTTCTCCCATTTAAAGATTAGTAGTGGATCTTTAGTTAGATTTTTCAAAGTAATTGTCTTTAAAATTTGGAAAAAAAGCACTTAAGTTTAGTAGAACACAGTTTATGAAATGCTGATCTCGTCATTAGCGTAACATGTTAAACTTTTCAATAAAGTTTATAGTTATTTATTAAAAAATGTTTTCAGTACACGGCTCAACTGTTGCCTTTATAGAAATTAGTAAGAGTTAGCGTTTTATCAAATAAGATAATTTTTATTAAAAGTTATAAAATTAACTTATTTATTATGTATAGTCATTACAGAATCATTGAAATTCATTATTCTTTATTTTTTATTTCACTTTTATTAGTATCGTTGATTCAATAAATTTTTGAACCACTCATAAATATTAATAATTTAAATATTCATTTTATATCTGTCTATCATTACCCTGCAATTTTATATATTTTTAAGAGTAGTAGTTTATAAGACTTTGAATATCAAATTATAGGGTTTAATCATATTAATATCTTCAATATCACTGTCTCTAGAAGTGTAAGATGCAAAAGAATGAAATTCTATTAATTTCTAAATAGATAGTTTCGTGTTGCAAATAAGAATTCCCAAGAAGTTTTTAACCCTTCTTATCTATTTTTTGATCTCGAGAGAATATGAAAAAAATTCTCCTTCATATTTAATCGTCATTCATCATCTGTGTCTCACGTTTTCTTGCATTTCATAAGGATCTGTGATTTTATTTTATTGTTCAATGTAGTAATTTACTTAAATGATCTCTTTGAGCTACTTATCTCTTTTTCAAATTACGAACATAAAATATATTATACTCATTTGACAAAGTGTTGTGCACTACCATTGCGTGTAATTTTGAAATATTTGTTATAAATTATAATAATATCTTGCCGCTCATGATTGAGTTCTATAATATACGTTCCTGAAAACTATTGTGACAGGCTTTATTTTTTGACACTCATATACTATAAAATCTACATACCTTTTACCTTTAACCTGTTCAAACATAGTTATCGTCATAGCTAATCCTATAAAGCCTATAAAATATTTTCTAACCCCACAATACCTACTTGTATATATATGTAATCTATATTCTAGCAAAATGTTAGTCTTTAACAACTTTATAAGTAATCATTTATCTTTAAATATTTTCACATTTATAATAACTTAATTTATAATTTCTTGTTACAAATATAATTTCTTTGAAAGGGATTAATTTATTAAGACATTTGTTTGGGTTTTTTCTGTCATAAGTTAAGTGCTTTAAAAATCTATTTTGTTTTGATTTAAATAATAAACAAAGAGCAAAACAATATTAATTAATTAATTTTTTATATTTATATATGCACTTTAATCGGCGCATACGGATAAAATGTTTGCTAATTTTACTTAGCAATTAATTACTTTACTCGGGGTCAATGCGCTTTTTGTTTTTTTTTTTATGTATATAATTTATTCAGGTAACTATGTTATAAATTATAATGAGCACTCCACTAAAAATTTTAAATGGTGTTTGATGACTAAAAATAATAACAATAAAAAAAGGATACTATTTACAACTGTATACAATAATATATTTACAATATGCAAAGCACAACGAGGCTTTAAGCTACAAAAAAATAGAAATATTGTCTCTTTCTTTGGAAGCTTAACCTATTATTTTCCAGCTATCCAAAGTATTTGGATGACAAAAAAAGAAATTTAAGAAAGAAAACTTGCATCCGTACTTTTTGAACCTTTTAACTTCACTCGACACACCCTGCACATTTATATGCTTCGTTCACGCCTTTGGGCAAAGACTTTTCAAGCTGATGATGTAGACTGGGCGAAACTTTTCCAACGGGTTTTTACTGAACCAAACAACAAAAACAGCGGCGACGACGAAAAAAGCATATTATTATCCTGCACTAAAGTTGGATGACCTACACCTATATAAGTACTAAAGAAAAATCAAAACTTCTTACCGGAACAAAATGAACCGTATATTTTAATTTAGGCCAAATATGGCGATGACAATTATTTAAAGTTATTTTTAAGCTACTATAATTTGTAGTATCATTTACTATTTACTACGTTAGAATTCATATAAAACGACTTATGATATAAAGTGCTTATATGCATTGAAAGATCTCATGAAGTTAAATTAAGTCAAAAATAATTTGAACAATAATTGTGATAAAATTATAAAATTCTATGAGGAATAAAAGTTACACGAGACGTTTACTAATAAACATGTATTAATTTATGTTTAAAATAGATAGTGATAAATGATTTAAATTTATTATATGTACCGTTGACATTATAATGCTAACTTTTTAGTTGACACTTCTAAAAAATTAATTATTTTGTGTAACAGAATAACTGATTAACTGCATTCAACATTATTTTCAGTTCAGAAATATCTATTAATATGCAACTGAAAAAAATAAAAAATACTTAAAATTATATCATTGTGTAGTTGTTTTAAGGGATATTACTGCTTTACACAATATTCAATGAAGCTTTCGATGCAAATTGTAAACCAAAAAAAAAAGAAAAAAAGTAGGTATACTAATGTAGGAGTTGGATGAACAACTTATTGGAAAGCAGTATATTTAAGTAAATACAACACGCAATGATGAAATATTAACTACCCAATATTATAGTTTTTTTTTTTTCAGAAAATACAGATTAAGGAATGTTAAAAAATTAATATATAACATAGTTTGGTCATTGTCGCATTGAATAGCATACTGCACGACTAAAACGAGTAGTGCAGACAATAATAACAAACTATTTATCAATATTTTTATATGGCTGTAAAATAGATTATAATATAAATTAATAATTTTTGTAATGGTATTATTAAAGAACATTTTTTTAAGCCCCGAGTGAGCCAAAAATATTGTATTTTTTAAATTATGTTTCCGCCAACGGTTCAATTGATATGAAGATATAAAAGGTGTAAAATATTATTATCACTTACCACGTCTATGATTTGCATGAGCATAAGGCCAAAACTAAGTTGTAATGGCTCCGATTCATTAGCTACTGGCCTCTCTAGTGTGTTGTAAGGGTCTAACAAATCGTTGAGCAATCGCTTTTCGTGAGGTCCGCATAGCGTTTCTGTAAAATGCAAAACATAACAGGATTATCACACGGTGCAGATAAACAATCCGTTTCGTGGTATGCATGGCCTAAAATAATATTATACTCATTATAACAAAAACACACGCTCACGCGATCGCATTTACAATAAATTGCATGCAATATTGTTATTATAACTACGTATAAATAATATGCGTGTGCACGGTCGTATGTTCATAATGGTGGCTAATCGCGGCGGTATGTTGGTAAATAATAAAATACACAAATATTATGTTACCGTTTGCCGGACAGCAGACGCAAACGCGACTGCCCATTCGAAATAGTTTTGTAACTGGGAAAATGTGTAATCCGAGGTGCATTTCACCCGGAGGTCGTACGTACGGTGGCGTACAAAATGGCAGTGGAGATAAATTCCGTTTATTAAATTATTAGCTGACGATTGTCACGACGGCGGTGGCTGCGGCATGACAATACTCTTCGGACATTCCTAATTTCCTAGCAACGCCTGTACTGCCGGGTTATAAATTCACGTATATACCCACCACTGACGTGGTCGTTATATGACACATTCAACCCTATATCCACGCATTTCGACCGTTATACAATTGATTCGCAATTAAAACAATGGTTATAATGTTCATGCAGAAAACCGGTAGATATCCTGTTGATAAACGATATAGTAGCCATTACCCGCCGTACGTACCAACCACGACCGGCCGACGGTTGGCAAAAGATATTTTCGGTATTGCTATAATCTGTGTGTACCACAATTAAAAATAAAACATAGTTACTGTGGCTTTTAGAACTCGTGCAAGTTCAGCTATCATCAATGATAATATCATGAATCGTGCACCCTGGGCAGTGTTGTTATACGAGTATCATACATTATTATATTTTATTGTTTTATTTGTTCAAACCTTGTAGACATTTGTTCAGAACGAAACAATTAATGAATGTTCCGAGTGAGTGATTTCGTATTCTTAAAAATATATGTATACTAAACAAATTAAAAATAAATCTATCGTTTTAATAGCACAAATTAAACATTGCTTGCCTTAAAGTTGAAATAAAAACAAAAGTTTATTTAGTGTGCTCCGTAATTATATATTGTATTCATAAAAATTAAAAACCCAAAAGTCAAGATTATACTAATTATTTCGTTACCATACAATGTTTCTCGAAGTTTCAGAAAACGAGATTATCTACTATACTAATTAAAAATACATCAATCTTATCATCCGTTAATATTTAATTATACAATCCACCATATCTGTATATTTATTCTGTAATAATTACTCATTGTATTGGTTATTGATTGTTCAAAACTGCATTGACTGATATTTTGAATAGTTTGGAATACATCGTAACTTAAATAAAGACATTTTTACAAAATTGGTCGAATTTTTTTAAACATTTTTCCTTTTTCGAGGAGAAATTATTTTCTTAATTCTAGATTCAATATTATATTTAGAATAATATAAGTGAACATTTTAAATAGGTTGAAGGTTCTATTATTTTTATCTTAGTCATTCCTTGTGATATATGTACTTTACATTTTTAATACATTTCAATTGTATATATTAAAGTTTGAAAAAAAAATACAATAAAAACAACTTTAAACTGAATTTTTCATGTAACCCTTATTTTTTTGTACATAAATTCAGCAGCTAGTTACACAGTTATTATCCAATCTGGTACCATATTAATCGTTCTAAAAAGTTTTGTATAAACTTTTTTCACGTCCGTTATTATATTTAGTTTTCTATCAAAACCAGCCTCGGTAAGAGTAAAATAAAGGACGACAAAAAAAAAAAAAAAAAACGATAGAAGAAAAACTAATGGTCGTTACGGACAAAATACGAATAGTCTGAATATGTCTGTATACGTGTATATTTATAGTTCTTTCGTTCAGCAAGTCAAAACTTTTTAATCGAGTATTATATTGTCAATAAATTATCAAAGTACGTGATACCTTTTTACTATTGAAATGAAAAAAAGTAATAATAATGAAGAAAAAAAAAAATCGATGGCAACAATGAAAAATGTTTTGGGTGATAATCGAGATCTTTTTTTTTTTGTATTAGATAGAACAAAAGCAAATACAAAATTCTTATATTGTTCTCAATGGAATCGAATACTTATTTTCTTTTGTGGCTCACGTACGAAAAGGTCAATACTATATGTCCAGTAAGCGATGTCTAAAATGAAAATGTCAAAGGATAATAGTACTCGAACTAGCCGGGTTTCCGAATACGCCTGGTCGATTGGCATCTGCCTCCTTTTGATAAAACCTATAAGAAGATATGAGAATGGGAATATGGGGATCCGGAAAACTATAGGTCCTCTCCAAGCCTTTGCTGTATAACTGGCGATTTAAACGTGACCGACATGGTAACGAAAACACACCGTGTTTGCAATAGCTCCTTTCAGGACTTTATTAGTTTTTGCTTTCTCAAGATTCGAAAGTGGGTGGTTAATGCCAGTGGCGAAAAATATAGCCAAACATCCGTGTGTATCCATACGTCACAAAATATAAGAGGTTTACACAAGAAAAATAAATAATATATATAGGTATTATATAATATATGTGTGCATTTATTCACGGGGGTGATCGAGACAATATTATCGGATGTGTTTTTCAAAAATACATATATATATTAAATATCACAGAAATGTTCGATTGGTTGTAAAAAAATCGTTTATTATTAGTATTATTATTTACCAATTTATTCATGCTGTGGTAACAAAACACACGTGTATTACATAGGAAATAAAAGTTAAAACACATTTATAGAATTTTTTTTCATGTACACAAGAAAAGTTTATTTACAGCACACAATATAATATCAACAATTATATGTGTGTGATATTTCTGCGAATCAAGTAATATTTCAATTATATAACTTATAAACTGAATTAAGTTATACTATAATTTTGAAGCGAAAATCATCAGAAATTATTTAACTAGATATACATTTGAATATACTGAATAAAAATTGAATATTTCTTGATATAAAAGTTCAAATTTTTCATTAATAATGGTATTTTTTAGTTTTAATCAAATTGCAAGTTACGTTGTTCTATGAAGAATATACTACACTCTATTATTGTTTTCCATTATGTGTAACGTCAATTGAAACAAATACTTATTTTTTAGATAATTTAATTTTCGTTTTTGGTTATAAAATCATACAGTTTTTGTTTTGTATTATTAAAAGCAAATTTTAAAAATACTTTTAAGTAAGTTCAAAAATTTGTAAACAGAATATGAATATAATTTTGATGGGCCATTATTCTAGAAAATATTAAATTTATATGAAGTGCCTATACTGAATACGCCTATACGCATATACTTATGTTAGTGTATTTTATACGCAATATACATACTGTTAACGTTCAAAACTGGCTGTCTTATTAATCCATCCAAGCATCCAACCCTTTATATTGGCAGATAAGGCTTAAAAGAGATACTTTCGGTCAAAAGTTGGTGAAGGGTTATTATAGAGTCATAATACCAGCTGGTATGAGGTCCCTCTTTTTATAACCCCCTCTTTTTTTTTTACTTTTTGTTATAGGAATTATTTTTACGATCCAACAATTTTGAAACGTCATCTGTAGGTTTTATAATAACATTCAAAATATTTAGAAATTACATGAAAAGCTTAATTAAATAGAAATCACATAATATTACATCACAATGCAAATCAAAGAAAATAATAATAAAAAAAAGTCATTGAATGGGTTATAGTTTTGGACATATATAGGCTTGGACTGCTTTGAACAAAAAGATAATATACATTCACCTGATTAAAAATCGTTGGGCTTTAAGGAGAGATGTTTGTAACATGTAAAATATTGAGATAAATTAAATGTCAGATCTGAAATATTTTATTTATATTTCGTTGTTTTTTTTTTTTTTTAAAAAAAAGAAGTGCAATCCCTCAGACTGGGGAATTTTCAATTTGGGGTATTTTAGACGACCTGGAACCTAAGGTGATATTACTAAATTTTGTGTCAATAATAATATCCAATTTCCATGAAATATGAAAATTTTCAATAAATGTTGCGGGATGTGACCATTGGCGACCCAGTTGCCAAATTATGGACAAACTATCAACAGGATTTCCGTTAATTTCAATATAATTTCATCTAGTTTAAATGGATCAGTTTCTCAGATTTGGGAAAATTGTTTTATTACAAATATTTTCGAAGTATTTAATTTCAGTTTTTTAAGTCGAGCACTCATCACAAGTTCCATTAATCGTGTAGAGCTATAAACGACTAGAAAAAACGAAGCGTGAATCTTTTGGAAATGTGTGGTTAGAATTTAATCGTTTTGTAGTATAAATTAATACCATCCGTAACTTTATTATGCCTATAAATTTTATTCGTTGATATGAAATTTATCAAAATAATCAACCCCAAGTACAATATTTTCTTTTTTTTTTGTACTTTTACATACAATGGTTATACGAAAAGTATATATATATATAAACCTGAAACTAATATGATTATGATTTATATAATGCTATACTATTATTTGATTTCACTTGTATTTAATATTTATACAGTGGGTATTGTTTTTAGTACCGTGATAAAACAATTGTTTTAAGTATAAAATATTTATTTGAAGCAAACTTGAATTTGTAAATTATATTGCATTCGTCAGTTGAAATGTGATTTGTTTTTATTGATTGATGTTATTGTTTTCCGGTTCTTGTTTGATATTGTATTTGGAAATGTATACATACATATGTAATATTTTTTCATACATTTTATTTGATTTATATTGGTGCAGTGCGGCGAACGAGACGCCTTCTTGTGCCAATTTACCTGATATTTATAGTAAAAGCTTTATCGATCCTATATAATCCTCCTATAGTTCTATATAGAAATGAATACTGGGTTTTAAAAATATTTAGCATAAACAAAATTTATAAAAAATGTCTTTATTTCTGTTTTTTATAGTGATTGTTACAAACCATTTTATCTTTAAATTGTTATGTGACCATAATTTAATGTACAATAGCTTTACATTTAAATTTTTAAGAAGTACATTTTATTTAAAAAAATACGTTTCTATAATTAAATAAGTTTGATAAGTTATTTCTTCTTTAATGGTTTGTTTTTAAAAAAAACTTTTAAGTACATATACGTAGTATCTATATATTTTGAATTTTAACTAGAAAACCGTTGTTAATCTTTTTATAAAATATGAATTCAAATATTTTTTTGCCTTTTTCTTAATAATTACAATGAAAATTAACTTGTGTTGATATTGATTGCATCAAATTGATACTTTATGTGTATTTTAAGTGTCTGTATCTATATAATTTAAATGCTATCGATTTATTAAATCTTTAATATTAATTCAATCAGATTTTACTGCAGAAATACTCATCGGATATATTTTTCCTAATGAATTATGATTAATAGTAAGCTAAATTAGTTAATTTTTAATTTCTCATTAATTTGTTCTCATTATTTTTGTTATATAATAATTAGTTTGTTATGTATTTTTATAAACTGGTAGTAAGTTAAAATATACAAATAGTTTATATTAAATCATCTCCTAGTTAGATTTATTATTTTAATTGTAACTTTTTTTTTTCTATATGAACGTTGATCACTCTAAAATTTTTAATCCAAAAAGGATTAAACTTTGATTACAAGATAAAATATTGAAAGATTTAAGTAGTTATGTTAATAAAATTACCTTCATCACTTTCTGAATTATTTAAATGCTTGAAATAAAAAATAACGAAAATCCTTTATGATGCCATTTTTTAAGTACCTGTATAATAAGAGTTATATATATATAATTATTATTATTTTTGTTACAGTCTGTGACTACGAGCGTTTAGTTAAATATTATTAATAGGCAATATGATAATGTTTATTGTAATTTTCATTTACAATCGCATTCAATATAAATATTTAATATAAAAACTAAGTTACTGCTAGTACTGATTATTGAAAGTCATAAAATACTTTATAAAATACTTTCTTTCAAAAACATTATACTTTTATAATAAGAAAAAAAATAAGACATACAAAATTTGTGTGATATTAAAATGAATTTGTTATCCACATCTCGACCTTGAACATAATAATAATAAGTAAAATGTATTTGGTCTTATTTTATGAATTATAATAAAATAATTATAAATAATAAATTTAAAAATAATGACTATCAAATATATTATTGCATTTCATACGTGTGTAGTTTTAAAAATATGGAATGCTATATTTTCACTTAGTGCATATTTAGGTTCTTATTTATCAAGTATTCTGGGTAATGGGATACTCGTAAATACTTCATACCTTTATATGTAGCATGTAAAATGGATTTTGTACCTATATGTTTATACATTGAAATACTTTTTATGTGATGTTGTGTCATGATACATGTACATTTAGTAAAACTATAAATAAATAGTAATTGGTATAATTTTAGGTGATAAAATTATAGTGAGTGTAATATGTCTAATAGTATATTATATTATTACTTATAGTTAAAATAATTCAATAATAATTATTAAGAGTTTTTATGATTTATTTATTCGGTGTCTGTTTAAGTTCGACAATTTGTTTGTGACGTATAATAGTGTTTGATTATGTCAATGTTAATTTAAACCATAATAAAACAACTGCAGTGTTACAAACCATCAGGTGTATTTAAAAATTATATGACCTTATTAAATCGAGATGTTTGTTTTTTATATTATAACTTTTAATTTTTCTTATATTTAGAGCTACACGTTATGTTTTATGAAATTATGAAATATAGTACCACTGAAAAATAAAATTGCTTCTATAGCATATATTAACTCAAAATAATTATATTTTTGTAAACCTATAAGCTATATATTAATACATAATATATAAAACGTATATAGGCGGAGAATTTAATAACACAAATCAAATTTGAACAGATGTACTCATAAGTTAAATAATTTTATTAATTAAATACATGTAGTTTATAAATTAGAATTGTGAAGTATATCAATGTTTCTATATACATTTTATATGAACTCTTAACAGTTCATTAGCTAATATAATATATACCAAGAGGCAAATAGGATGGATTAAACAAGTTAATCTTTCAAAACGGAGATTTTACTTAAGAAGTAAAAATACTTTATTGAAAGTTAAGTATTAAGTAGGTAAATAGTATAGTAAGGTATATTTTTGAGATATACACTCACATTTTATTTTTCTTATTTCATAATTTAAGTACAATAATAGTACGTCCAACCCTAAAAATATGAATTTATAAACAGATCAAAAGTAAATTTATTTTTATATAAAAAAATACTATCTGTTAAATATCACAAATTGTCTCTACAATCAAACACTAAATTTCAAAAAAGAATGATTCAACATTATTAATGGGGAAACGGTGAAATCGTGCTCAATCCAAATAAGTCATGTACACAGCAGAGACTGATAATTTGAACCGATGTCTGCGATGTGGAAAAACGTCAGTGAAAAGGGATGGTGGAGAGAAAAGAATATTTTCTTCTATCCTTTCCATTTTCCCAGTGTCATTTATCTTTCTGTGGCCGTGAGGAAGCAGTCAAATGCAGAAAATATGTCGTTCTACTTTTAGCACACGTAAATACAGAAAACTGTTCATTGTACAATTATAATTATTCCCATTTCACTTGCTTGTAATTATTTTATAATGCAGTTAAAATACTATACCAATACCTGGTATATTGTTTATCATAAAATTAATTTAAAATGGTTTTCCAAATATTTTAAAAAAATATTTTATTTTATTCTTAAAGCGAAGTTTTTTAATTGGTGATACGGTCATATAAGTTAAAAAAAATACGTAATAAACTATATAAGTAATTTTGATCAAGAAATTTGATTTCAAAATTAAAATAATGAAGGAAAAACATAAAGTAAAGGAAATAAGTCATAAATGCAAGTCATAATACATAATAGTCATACCGGAAAAATATGAACATTTTATTTTTTATTGAGTTGAAAGCAATAATATAATAATTTGTGACATATATTATTCGTTTTATCATGAACAATTAATTGTATGAAATTGTAGAGTATGTATGTCACGTGACTAGAAATTATTCTAAGTTATTGTATTGAAAATTGATGAAATTATGTATCCTATGGTTACATTATAATGATTTTTTTGTAACAGTTTATTATATGTAATTATTATTTTCAATATCATTACTATAATATAACGATTGTTTAAAAACAAGTTTTAGTTTGTGAAAAAGAGTGTTTAATTGTTGAAAAATATAGAAATGATTCTTTTGTCTAGTATTATATACTATATATTAATTTTGAATTCAGTTAAAAATTAATAATATAATAATATTCAAAGCCTATTTCTTCGAGTAACATTTTTTTACTGACACAGTGGTTGAAAATAAATGCTTTAATTTACCATAGAATATTTTCTAGAGAACTTTTTGGGCGAACGTAAGGTTAAATAATTATGCATTTTTTCCGAATAATAAAGAAGTTAAGATCCAATTTCGTTTTAATCTCTTAAAATTAACTTATTTATTTTTATTGAAGATAAACCAGTATAAATTTAATAGATTTTCTTTAATCTTTAATCCTTTACCTACGCCATATTGATGGTGTACAAACCGTAAACTTATATTGTGACATTTAAAACACAATTTAAAATTTAAAATATTTAATGACTTGGTAGAGTAAATATTTTATATTTTATGACAGTTGTTTTAAAAAAAAAAGTTATAAATGATTTTGTTCTGTTACTTTTCGATAAACGAACCTACTTAAAGAATTTGATGATTAAGTAATTTTTTTTTATCATTACTGCTTAATATAACAGCCAACTTAAAATGAAAACTCTATAAATTTAACAAAATCCGTGACCCGAAAAAAATTTGATGTTTTTCATTAGTTTGATCGTGCTGTAATAAAAATTATATTTTTACGTCTACAAGGTTGGTGGAATTATACGATTTCTAGTTACTACCTAAACCGAATTAAAACTTATGACGGCGAATAGCGAGGGTTTTTCTCTTAGACTTCTTCCCCACGGGTATCGTAATTTAATGCCTTTAGGGAGAGTTGAACTTTTCCAAATGACTGTAACCGAAAAAAATAAAAATACCCTGTGGTCTCCGAGTGCTTTGGAATTGTTTACTGCCGTTGTGAAACTAGCATTACATGTGAGAATTATTGCTAAAACCACTTGACCATGGATTATATTTTATTACTAGATCCTACCAGCTGGTGGTAACATTAGTCTGGAAAAATGTTAGTGATTTTGGTATGTTTGCGTTTTTTTCCTTTGTATCAGACTGTATAATGTTTTAAGTTACATTTTATATTGTTAACTTTATGTAATAACATAATTGTTAATATTCACTCAAAATCAAACGCATAGAAAAAGTCGTTACCGACAAATTGTAGAGTTAGTACCACAGAATAGTTATTTTTTTAATACTTTTAAACAATGAACATTGTGAACATCAATTGTTGTTTTCCAAATATTTAGTAACATTATCATACCTACTGTAATACAGTAAGTAACGAAATTATTTTTTCAAATATGCTTTGGTAAATAATATTTTGCTCGGAACACATTGCGTTTATACTTATGTTTATTATTTGTACTGCAGCTCTAAAATTTTGTAATTTTTATTTTTGAAAAAATGTGTATGCAGTCACATAGCTTTAATACCACCGAGTGAACACATTTTATAATCTACAAAATATAAATAATGCATAATGACATTTTGATGGTGTGCATGAAATAAACAAATGTTGTATTTCATATGTGCGAGTACGTCTGTATCATATATGATAAACGTGATAAGCGTTCGATACAGTAAGATATTGTAATGTCTTTTAGGTTGAAATAATTTTTCAATGCATTATATATTGTTATACTTGTTCCGTTATGTTTTAACTTTTAAATGTGTTATTTACATATTTGAATAAAAAATTATAATTGTAAATAAGTAACTTTTGGCTTGAAGTTTTTAGAATTGTATAATTTCATGGTGAAAAAAATTAAATACTATACACAGTAAACTTTATGCAAATAATCAATGACTATTAAATATGTAAACGTACCTAGTAATAAGTTTATTATATGAGATAATTATTATAATTATTATAATATATTACTATTATAATTCATAGGTGTTATTTTTGGCACTCGGTTTTGAAACCAATTCATTTATAACCAATTTCTAATTTCACTATATGTAGTACATTCCAGTTAATAATTAATGTTAGGTTATTATTAGAGACTTTTGTATGTATTGCGTTATAATATTACAGTTGTAAATATTAGTACCACGATCTAAAAAATTAAAATGTTTCAGGAAAATATTTGCAGTTTAGATTGTTTTAACGTTTATTTATAATTTAAAGTCAAATGAAAACTTTCCTCAAATTAATTTAAAGCACATATGAAAAATGTTTAATGAGAGGAAAAGGCGCAGTTAATTTAAAAGCAGTATAGGCCATGTTTGAGTTGGTAATTTAGAATAGGGCGTATAGTGTACGGGACGAAGTTTGCTCGAAACCACCGGGGAAATCGAAATAAAGCCGTTTTAATGAATAAATATAAAAACCACCAAAATTTTGTATTTAAAAGGAGATTGTTGTGTAAAGCCATTAAGTACTTCAATATATTTTGATACGTTCCAAATTATTATGTAATAATTAAACTATTGAATCATAATTCGTTGAAAAATGGTTTGCGAACGCATTAAACGTATATCAATATTATTTATGCATTCATAAAAACAAACCATAATCTAACAGAAAAGAATGGATGGTGTTTTGTTAAAATCTGTTTTTTTTTTTAAGATTTATGTTAAAAAGTTGCGATTACCACACGAGCGTTTTGTTTTCGAGTTCTGTTGCCGTGGATGATTGCAAGGGTGGATTTCGATACGCAGAATAGGAGGTTTCATAAAAAAATCTATTCGAGTACCGTTTGTTCATTGTTTTCGTTTTCACTCGACTGCGGTGAACATCGTCGCATTTTAATTGAAGTATAAAATGAGCGAACGAGAGAGATATAAAGAAACCATGTGAGTGAGAGAGGGAAAGGAAAGAGAGAAAGAGACAGAAAAAGAGTTCGCATGAGTACATACAATATCAATGTATTCATTTCGCGTTAAGTGTAACGTTTTGTTTTTTCTCCGTCTCCAGTTATTTTATTTTTTATTTTTTCGTTATTTATGCACTAAAAAATTAATTAATTAAAAAGCAGAAGAAAAAAGGTACACATAAATTTGCGGTATTATCTTGTTGTCGTCGTCTCCGTTGAAAATCGATTTCGTATGATATTATGCTTCGGTCGACTTGGTTTTCGCTGCTGTTTTATTTATGGATTTGATCGAATTCATATTGTGAATTATATGCGCATATATTCCGCATTATATTATGCGGAAATAAAGGTACAGTAGTTGACGGTTAGAGTGATAGAGCCACGGTCATCAGGGAAAGGAAAGGAACTGTGAGACGACCGGTGAAAACATTAGATAACGATCTTTACGTACCTTTATACACACAACCAAGTCGTGGTCACCCGAAAATGATCGAAAATTTCAAATGCGTTTAAAGTTAATTAAAGCAGATAATAATGTGATTTATTTTCCATACCCTTCAAATGTTTAAGTAAAATCACGGATTTCGATCAAGGTTAGTCAAGAAATGCAAAGGAAGCCATTTTTCATGAAAAATTATTATCGCTGATCATCATACATTGCAGAAATAGACTCAATACAAAGTGGTAATCCTGCGTACAAAGTATCATGCAAGTACGAAGACGTTCCGACAAAAGATCAATATGCGTGCGAACAATAGGCTTGCATGAAGTCGAATTTGATGGTAAAAATTATTTTATGATATACAATGTGATCTTTATGCACACAAACTTTTGTTTCCAGATGACACCCGTTTGAAAGTTCAACGTGACCGGAAAACAATATCTCTTGTAATAACTCTCACGGTGACCTACTACTAAAATTATGCAATTATTTTGGTTGTTATTTTGCGTGATGTGATAACAATATGATATTGCCTCGACGTTCTAGAAACCCAGCTCATGATTAATAACGATCAAAAATGTATAATAATATATATGCGCACAAGACGTATAATAACAAAAATGTAGTCTTAGGGTTTGAGTCGATATGACTGTAAGGAACCATTATCACTATCATCATCATCATCAGGAGATATTACAACGATAGTGGTTTGAAAAAGTTTTCCATTTAAAAGTTCTCGCCGTCGTCGGTGTAGAGCGCGTATAGGAGATCGTTCACCGCCGCCGCCGCCGCGGCCGTGTCGACCCGACCGTCGCAGTTTATCCGTCGTCGTAAACGAGACCCGGTGGTGGGAGCGCATGGAGCACGAGGAGGGGACGTCGTCGACTGAGAATATTGGGATGTGATATGAACAGCGCTCCGGGAACGGAAAATCGGGTGGCGTATAGTTTGTTGTTACGGAGGAATATGCGTACCAGAACGTTTTCCGCTGTGCCATTTACCCGTGTTGAATTTGCTGAATCTCCCGCAAAAATATTGTTGTTCTATTGCGGTTCGTTAGTTATACGATAATAATAACAATAATAATAATAATAATAATAATAATAATAATAATAATAATAATAATAATAATAATAATAATATAATAATAATATAGTGAAACCTGAGTTGATGAATACCTTTCTAAACGGATAAATGGATAGTCTCGGAAAAAAATAATAAGAAAGATAGAATATAAGCCTATCTATAACAGGCACTCTTGATTCCCCACAACCATTGTCCGTTATAAAATGGTCCGATATGGGTTTCATTATAAATCATATAATTTTTGCCGGGTATTCATCATTTAGGGTCGCAGTTAATTTACAGGCGAATTAAAAACACTTTTCTATTAACGAACGGTGTCACACCATCGCATTGGCGCCACGTTCTACTGCTAGCCACCTCTTCCAAACGTGACATGTCGTGGTTTGGTTACGGTTTATTGTGATATATTTTTAACCGGTCTGAATAAAAACCCGCGATTATAAATTTAATGCGCCATACTTGAGCGGTGGTAAAGGTTATTTATTGTTATAAATTTATAACATTATTATAATAAATATATTATACAATATTGGATGAACCCAAAACTTCCATTCATCTCTAGGACAATTTAAGTATCCACATGTATCTGCCATAGCTACTGCACGCATAATATTCATATAATGATCATAATCCATTCTGAATACATTAATTAATAAAATATATAATATATTTAAATAAAGTGTAAAAATCAACCATAGATTTTTTTTATAATTAACAAAATGTTCGAAATGTATGAGAGAATGTAAAGGTTTCAATGAGCAAAATGATCAAATAAACAATGAAGAAAGCGGTTTCACCGCCAGGTGTGTCATATGCGTATCGCGTCCCGTAGTGCTATATGGCGAAACCGTTATAGTGTGACGCGACCCTTAGCCTGTCGAGAGAGGTTTCCAATAACACACCACAGGTGTTCGATAAGTCAGGTTTCACTGTAATAATAATAGGCGTTATAATATTGGTAGTAATAATTTGGTTTTCTTCTTGACCGGCTGTCGGCTGACGGGAACGTATCCTCACCGCAGTGCCGGATTAAGTGTCAGGGTACAACTTTACTTAGTATACCCTAATCGGAGATAAATTTGAAAAAAATCTTATCTAGTTCTTTGATATACATCAAGGTGAAATAATAATCATACGAAACATAAGTCATCAATATCACATAATCGAATGGTTTTATAATTTGTCGTTTAACATTCACATAACAATACATTTGTGGAATTATTACTCAATATTTGATTGTGAAATACTCTTTTTGATATTTGCATAGTATACATATTATGATTATACAATCATATACATTATTTTATGATTATACACTACCATAATGTATTAATTTATGCCATAAATAAAATCTACATCCACGAGGCTCTTTGAGGAAATAAGGATCAATTGTATGCATCCCTGCACTCACATTATTGATCTCTCCTCTTTATACGTTAAGTACAACGGACATCCGTGATATTGCCTGCACAGTTAACGCTGCGTTGTAAAAATAGCAAAACAGAATTAAAAAAAAATCCAACATTCATTTGCGACTTTCTCGAAACCCAATGGCTTTTTGATACTCAGGCGATGGTCAGCCGGATGCTGTTCATTGTTACGTACTCGTCTATCAGTAGTTATATCGTTTTGAAATGATTACACCGCGAGCTATTTGCCAGTATTTTGTACGTTATCGTTTTCAGAAAAAAAAATAATAATAATAAATAAAACGATTTCGAACCCGCTTTTTTGTGAATAATTCACAATATATTAAACGACACGCGAAAAACCTTTTTAAAAAGAATATTGCCCTAATCTTAAAAGCTTTTCAAAAGCCAAGTGCACATCAGAATATATTTTATCAAAAGATAAAAGTACCACCGAAAATGTTTCCTTGTGCTTTTAAAATAATTTTTTTACCGTATCGACCTACGCGCACACGGAAATTGGCCTGTTGAAATGTTATTTTCCTTATAGATTTTGTAATACCATTTGTTTTAGTATCTTATACAAAATTAGAAGTTTCAACATGTATCATCCCCGTCATATAGGTATTATTCACTCTCGAAAGCGATGGGGGTAAAACTTGCTTTTTACCCAGCGCCGCTTATGTATCACTAACTAATGGATGTTCGCTAATCTAAAATAAACGACAACAATGTTTCATTTTCTAAATGAAATATTCGGTCTCTCTATTATTTTAACTACTTGAACATACGCTAAAAATAATTTTTACATTCATCGACGGTTACACTGGTAAAAAAGTAATTTATCAACATTTAAATGCAACATTATTTTGCATGTTGCAAAAAGGTGTTTACATCACACAAAAGTACTATATTTAATAGGTATTTTATTTTTATTTTATTAATGTTGGTAAAAAAGAGGGAAAGCCAAAAACTCAATATCGCTATCATGACATAATTTAAACATGATGTGTTGATCACACTTAAGTGTGCGCTGTATGAAATACACGTAGTTTATTTGACCAGATTATTTCCCGGGCAGGAAATACAATTTATCACATTTTGTGTAAGAGGAGATGACGTGGAGTGGAGGACGTAACAGATCAATTTTTTTAGTTCATGTTTCAAAATTCAAACCTTTTTTGCCATTGGAGACAGTATATTGCAGTTCATATTTGATGTCGTTGCGAGTAAAAGTCGATTTTCTTACACATAATTCGTCTATTTCAACGTTATCACATCATGTCAAAGTAAACATCAACCCATAAAGTAAAGTTTTCCGTTTATTTTCCAACTCGACTAAGGTGTTCAGGGATAATTAAAACATAACAAATAACATTGTTTATTTGTATATACATCCTGGATACATATTTTATGTATTTATCAAATTTGCATTAATATACGAAAATTATTAATAAATAACGCCAAGATAAATTTTATTATTTATTTATTTAGAGGAATAATAAGTATAAAATTATAAACTACTTAATATATATATATATATATACTTTATATAATATAATAAATAAAATTAATAAAGTAAGCTATCATTTTTAAATTTACAAGGGTTTGTGTTTTGATTTTTAACATCGAATCTAATTCCTTGAGTTTTGGATTTGATGATATTCAGTTCATTTGACAAAAGAAAACGTAGAGTATTATTTCGATACTCGATAATCATGCGGAAGCAAGCAACAGTTATTTATTGTTAATTCGAGTGCTCTTATTTCAAAAACTAAATCAAACAAGTGTCTGTGAAACTGAACAGGTAAAAAGTGAAGAGTGATTTTGAAATTCCTACGGTAGAGTAAAATTAAATGAAATAAAACCAAAATCGAAGTTTAAAACTAAAAAAAAAAGTTTTTACCTGGAAAAATGTACAGTTTACAGAAAATAAATATTATGTATTATATTTTATTATTAATACTAGTTTTCATTACCCGACGGTCTTAATAAATTAATAATATAATTGCAAATATTACCAACTTGAAAGTTGTAATTAATAATCAAGATACACTGTAATATATAACGGTTCACTACATCATTCAACAAAATCACTGAATAAATACCAATGGTTCAATTTTTTTTTTTTTTTACTCTTTTATTTTTTAACAGTCTCAGAGCTTGAACTTTGAAAAAGGTCGTTTCTAGGGAGTCTCTATCAAAAAATAAAACTACTGACCAAATTTCATATCCATAGTTTCAACGGTTCCAGCTTGAAGTTCTTTTTTTTCAATTTTTACCTCTTTTTATCCCTTTATAGTATTGAATTTTAAAAAATCTTTCTGATTATATTATTTGATTTTTAATTTTTTTTGTATTTTTATACACGACTTTGACTAGAAGGATTGTTGCGATTATTATAAAGGTATAAATTTTTCCTATTTGGTGCAGTTAAGAGGTAATTTTTTGAATCTCTCATTAGTTTTTGGAATAATTGAGATAAATAATGTAAAATTGACTACATCAATATGATATTAGTTATTTTGATTGTCATGTCGACTAGAAATATTTTCTGAGTACTTTATATTCATTATCATAAAATAAAAACAAAATGAACATAAAATAGAAATTTGGTAATCAGTAAATTAAAAATTTATACGTTCGGCCCAGAATCCAAATCTATCGACTATTCAAAATATGATTTTCAAAAAAGTCTCTCATTAAAGGCCTAAATTATAATCCAAACATAGCAGTATCACCATGTACTTCAAGGTTTCTGTCTTATTTTTAAACATCAATTCATGAGTACGACTTATGGAAGTTGTTAGTTTATATTTAGATAAGACCATAAATCTTGTTCATTATGATAATATTATAAGGTATGATCTAGATTTTACGATCTATGATCAAATTATACAAGTCCACAAATGTGAACTGATATGACTTTGAAATTTTTTGGTGTAAAACTTGATTATTTTAGCATTCGTACATATTCTAAATAAATACAGAAAAGTCTTTGTGCATTAATATTTTGAAATGAAAATAAAAAAACTATTGGGCGTAGCTTAAAACTTTATTAATTAAAATGTAAAGCAGATGTAAAAATAGAAAAAAAATATGGAAAAAAGCTGTTATAAGTTTAGAGGTATGTAAAATGAAACCATTTTTTTCTTTCAGAGGAGATTAAGTTGCGAAACTGCTAATTTGAAAAAACTTTCTTCATTCAATAGTTTGAATTTTTTCCAAAATTTTATTCAGTTTTATCATATAATTGGTTCCGTGTTTAATAGATGGGTTTTAAATTATAATATATTTCTTACCTTAACATAATAAAGCATGTATCTATAATCTGGATGGAACTGTTTATATTGTTGATGTATTTATATTATTGTTATCTAAATGGTCAATATTCTATTCAAAAAATATAACTCTAGTTTGTAGATATTATAAAGAAAGAAAATATTTTAATGTAATTATTTGTAATATAATAATATATAATATAAAGTATTCTCGTAAGATTGATCAAAGTATGGAAATTCAAAAATGTCTTTAGTTAAAAGTAGTTTTATTTAGTTAGCCTTTAAATAAATATTTGAATTATTTGAGCAAATGTCTTTTGTAAATAATATTAAAATATTTGTTATGAACTTGAGATATTTCTAAATATTAAATCAAAGTGTAAAGTTGTGATGCCATTTTGAATGATTTATAAAATTGATAAAAGGAATGTGAAAGTTAATTGTAGTACTCGAATATAATTTTTCAGTAAAAAAAGATTTTTATACCATTAACAAATATTTTATTCTTCACTAGAAAATTGTTATTCAAGAACTTCTATTCTTATTTTTGATGATTGTGATCAGAACTATTGATATTACGTTTATTTTTCAATGTGATCTTGAAAATCAAAACTTTAAATATTTATTAAATAAATATGTATAAATAATTTTCAAATATTTTTTAATTATTTGTAGTCTTGAAAATTGGCAAATTATTTATTATGCAATAAATGGTTATTTCAAAAGTATCTAAATATTAATTTTACATACTTTAATTTATAGTACTTGTATTCAAATTAAATAAAATAGTTTAATTCTTGAATGGATCGAAACTGCAAATTACAATTACCTTTATTTAAAAACCCAACGTTTGCCGACTATTTTTAATTTTTTTTATTTTACTGTAATTTTTTTTCAAGCATTTCAAATGATAAAAAAATTATGATTAAAAATTATATTTTTTCCATAATATATATTGTACACTTAACTCACACATTTCATATAATTTATCTGAATTTAATACACAACATTTATCTCTTGGAACTTTATAGTTTATACTTATTAAGAAATTTATAAGTTTTATATAAATTTTCTTGTACCTGATAAATATTCAGATTTTATACAATATTGTCAAAACATGTATACAATACAATTTCAATAGGATTTAAATAATACATATTTCCGATATAATTTCACCCATTTTCTTTGACCCTCCAACAACGTTCCAAAGCGTTACCATTTACAAGGTTTCTCTGTTGGTCGAAATACCTATACCGAATGTTCTTTTCCAATATTGAGTTTGTTAAAATTGGCTTTTCCCTTCCTATCGGATGCCATGGTAATCGTTAGATTTTATTTTCCAGTGAATGTAATCAGATTTTTTACTCTGCATATTTTGTTCCCAGTGAAATTTAGATTCAGTATAAAAAAAAGGGTCTCTTACATTCTACGAAGCCATTTTCTATATTTCCTTGTGCATGCTACGGAATTTCGTTATTGATATTGTTATTATTATTTTGTTTTCATCTTACTGTCTTTTACCAAATTCAACTCTTTATTTCAAGGAAAAACAGAAGGTACATGAGTTTCGAATTATACATGAGTGGCCGTAGAAACAGTTTTTATCGGTATATAAACAATGAACGTGATTCAAGACCAATTATAGACTAATATTATGTATGCAAATTTCGGTTGAAGATATAAGAAGAGAAAATAAAAACTTTTCATTGTTTATATGGTTCTAGATGATACTGACTTAAAATGTTTTGATCATTTTAAAGTTTCATTTGAAATTTGCTAGTTTATATAATATTATATTGATCACGGAAGTAGAAACTGTATTTGTAAAGTCATAAGTTTTGACTGGATGTATTAAACTTTCAATTAGTATTATTAATTTTTGATAGACTTCTGTTTTAATTGTTACAGTCATTATATTTAATCGAATAATGATTGTTTTCATAGTGATTTATAGAATTTTATTATCTGATGAAACATTTTTATTTTGATTCTTATAGCGTAGGAACATATTATGTTTGTTGTTCCATTGCGCTTTTTTATGGTTTATTTAACTTTAAAAGGATTTTATTGGCGTTTTTCGCTTTATTTTCATTGATTTTATAACATATTAATGAAATTCGTTTTATAGGCATCCACCAGCAAAATGGAAAATAAATCACATACAGAAAAAGAAATCTGTTGAACAAGTGTTCAAAATAACTAATGATTATTTTCAAATGAAAAAAAAAACCAAGTCATTATGAAGAAGACTTTAAAAGAATCATTTTTCTCGGTTATAAATTATACAAAATCCTATGATTATAATGTGAAAAGCTGTCTTTTAAGATTAAAATGAAAAAAACATTTGAGATGCAAAAGAAAATAATATTTAATTAATCGATAAATTCTTAAAAGTATTCATTTGAAATTATTTTTCTTTTACAGAAAAATAATCTTCTTGTTTCAGAAACATATTTAAATTAAATTAAAAGTTTCAGGATTTCATTGGATACTGAGTTTCTAAATAAATAGATATATAAATATGGATTTATTATATTTTGAAACTTATAACATTAAAAAGAAACTACCTTTGATTAATTATCAATTTTTACTAAATTTATAGTATTGAACAGTTTAAATATAGCTCAACAAACCCTATATTAAAATTAAAGTTGAGCCAATAACACTTTTTTTTTCGATCAATGATACACCAATTTTTATAACCGATATTTAAATTGAAAACCACCAGCTGATATTAAAAATAACCGATATATCACGTAAAAACCTGATACCCAATATTAATCGACATTGTTGTAATTGTGATATATCATAAGCAGAACATTCAGTTTTCATGAAATATATTAGCCATAGCACAATTATTTATTTAGGAATTATCAATATTATTGCTTATAAGAGATAAATAACATATATATACAAAAAAAAAAAACGATATCCCATATTCCGATATCCTTGATAACAGTTCACTCTGATTCTCACCTCCAAATAAAACTTCAAATTTTGAAATTTCAACATTTATAAATAATATTAAAATATATTATATAGAAATACCGTAAAGTTTAAAAAGTGCTTGACTTTAAAAAGTCCTTGACATTTCAATATATTTATACAAACATAAAAATATTTAAATCTTTGAAACACGATATACTTCTCTTCTCAATAGAATATAATAATGGTCTCACATTGTAATGCTTATATTGTTGACGTTTGTATAAAAAAATCAACATTTATATTGCTTTATTTACAATTTAAAATTGTTTATTTTTCATCTGTTAGGTAATTTCTTTGTTTAAAGGCAATATTCTTAAGTTCCTAAGTAAATTCCTGTAATCTATGATCAATATTTTTTTTAAACATTGGATTATTAGCGTAAAATATTGCAATTTAATTTTGAAATTCTAAGTAACAAATTCTCTAGAAAAAAAATAATATAATGTTTTTATAAAAATTATTGATATTTAAATAGATTTTGTGTGGATTTATTACATCAGAAATAAATTATTTTGATACGTTGATCTTTCACTTTATAATTATTTAAGAGTGAATACGAAAGATTCTTTTGCATCACGTGGCATTGTATTATTGTCAGTTAATTAAATGGTCAACCATTTGGTAGTAAGTGTGGGAAATAATATTTAAAAATATGTCATACATCCTTGATAGGTGTTGTCATATGGAAATACATACATATAATGCATATAATAAGTGTATCAGGTAATACGAAGTCTGACTGCAAAGGATGTGTAAATCGGAGAAATAAATTTTATTTCATCAATATAACGTTTGACTTCTGTAATGTATTGTCTTCAAGCGACGAATAAAAGCACATTAAACTGCCCAAATAACCCCTCAAGATTCAATCTTTTCTGACCTTTTCTATGACTTTCCCTCTCATCTCGTAATTCGTATACATACAACTCAGTTGCATTTTGCTGCTTAAATAAACGTGGTTTTTAAACATTAACGCCGCGGTAATGGTTTTTGTCCTATTCGCAACGTAGCGAGCGCGTATTTTCCTCGTTATGAGTAAAATTGAATTCCGACATTTTCTCTTCTCGCATACATTTCTTACGCGTCTGGTCGATTCTTGCTCGTGTGTTTGCGCTGAACGTCTATAAGGACACAAGAAAAGAATCTATTTTTCATGACCAGTTGTTTTCACGGTCCATGGCTCTGCTATTATTATATATTTGCGAAGATCCCCAGGAATTTTTGGAATAAACCACAAAAAAGTCATAGGAAACATGGGTTTATTTCTAAAACATGTTCGACATTTACTCGAGAAGGTGGAAAAATGTATACTGCTTATATATAATACAACTCCATGACGGGATTGTTTTTTAGATTAGAAAATGTAAAAAAAAAGTTCTTAGAGAATAACTTCCTTACGATACTTTTTGTGCGTCCAGCCACGCGGCAATAATAGTAAATTAAAAGTTCACGTCCAATCGATCCGGAAGAACGCATTACGGTAATGATGGGTTCATGCCATCAATCTTGTCAGCCTCTACCGTTACTGATATTGCCTACTTCGCGCTTCCACGCACCTTACCCATACCATTGCCTTCGAAGACAGCGACGGCCATGGGTAAACGCGATTATCCATTATGCACGCTATAAAATGCCGCTTACAAATAACGATATTCAACGAGTTGGTAGGTGTGTACACAGAGAGGTTATAGAAAATTTGAAAGTTTCAGCTATTCCACCAAACTCTTTTGGTGAATATGATTGACTTTCGATGTGAAGATTTAATCCGGGGGAAAATATGAGAAGAATTTATAGGAATAAAATCTAATATTTTATCTCGACCCTGAATAGAATTCTAAAGATGTGTCACAAAATAAAAATATATTATATTTTCTGTTGTAATGGTATATTGTTTAATTTTTATCATTGTTCTTAACATAGTTTATATTAATCGAAGATTTGTTATCCTGATATTAATCATTTTAATATTATAGTTTTTAGTTTTCTTGTATCAATATTTTCAATATTTATATGTCTATTTTATTTAAGACAAGTAAATATTATATACTGAAATATATTCCTTTTTTTTTTTAAGTTTTTCTTTTTATTATACATCGTAGCACCTACTTATCATATAAATTACCTAGTAAAAAGCTTTACATTATATTACCTGGCTTTATAATCATGTTCAAAGAAAGACATGGCATAGAAATGATTGAATGCACAGTGAACGAAAGGAATTACAAAGTACATTATAAGAATTAAGAAACGTTTATAATCATTTTGTTTGATATCCAACCAATTATTAGTCTTGAAGAGTAGACAAGTTAAATTTTTTTCTAACTAGTTGACATTTATTTTCATCGTGCGACACAGAACTGTCCATGGATTGAACTGGATGGAAAGAGTATGGATAAAAGGAGGATTTTGTGAATGATTCCAAAACTTGGTTGCTTGACATACATATAAAGAAACGTATGTAACTATAAAGTATTGTTTACATTTTTATGATGTCAATACACTTTATAAATACACTATAACCACTGTGAATTAAATAAATTTTATTATTATTATTAAATTAAATGAAATATAATTGCGATGACAAACAGAAAAAAAACATATTTTTATAAGTTTTACAAAACAGTTAAGTTTTGTTCTTCAGTTTTTATTAAAAATAAAACTTAACTTAAATATGATTAATATTTAAAATACTCAAAAAATTAAATTCTTGGATTAAGTGATAAAATAAATCATACATAGATTTAAGTTGAATTAATTAACAACAGTTAAGTCTAAATAGGAAGTATTTAACATTTTACTGTATTAAGCATTTAACGTTTATCATAAAAATAAATATGGGCTGTATGGTTTTTTGTGTCGTTTAACAATATTAAATTCGATGAAATATACGTTTTGATTAACCATTAATTTTTACCGTTATCAGTTATCAGTAATAAAAATGTTATGATCTCGTGGAAGTAGGTCACGTTTCGACAACCACACAATTTGTTAAAAAATCAAACCGTTTATCAAAAAATATAGGTATTCTTAATAAGTAGCAGCAGTTACAGAGTAATTCGTTAATAATATCATTGAACGGCTACGGATACGAGTAAACGCGTAGGTATATAATTATTATTGATATTTATGTCTATTATACATGGTATTTTTACAACACATTATGAACTAACTCGCTACAAAGCGGATGCAATTTTAAATCAAACAGACGTATACAACTGTCAATAGTCGATCCGCTGTATATCTATTGAACACTTTGAAACGTATAATATCTTTTGTCACGGGTGTGTCAAATGTTCTATATTTTTGATGCTACTTGATTCGGTGAAAAATCATTCTTTTAAATCCAGCGGGTGGTAAGCACTATTTATCATTTTTACGTTTGAAAAAAAAATGAGTATCCAAAGAATATAAACATACATATTGTACAATGTACATGATGTAGCCGAGTTTTCCGTTTGCCACGTTATACAATTTTTTTGCATGACGAACAAATCTTTTAACGCTTTTCATTTTTAGTGTTCATAATATTGAGAAAACATATTGTATTACAAATAAATAATTACCACTACCACATTAGTAAAGATAGTCGATATAGTGGGGATGAAAAAAAAAAATGCCATGTGCAACTCGTGCAGAAAGTTAATTTCAATAGTCTTTCATTTTAGTGGACATTAAATACGAAGTGTATGTTAATTTTTAGTATTTTTTTTTTTTTTTTTGGTGCAGTTTTCCACTATATTCTACCGTCATCTCGCTGCACTACCGTCATCTCGCTGCTGCTCGTCTCCTCTATCAGGTCGGATTCACTGTGTCACTATGCCGCTCATCATCCTTTCTGATTTTTTTTTTCTCATGATTTTATGCCGCAATGAACACGGAACTGGGTTTCTCATTTAATAAGTTTAACCCTTCATAATGTATAAAACGTATTACGAGTCTTAATTAAAAATCCACCCGCATCGTTCCTTTTCACATTAAACTCGCGACATTAAGGTACTTCCCATCCCCACCTTCACCACCTGCAAGTGTATATATATATTTGTGTGTGTGTGTGTGTGTATAATATAAACATACAACGGGAGTAGATACGGTGCCTCCACCTGCCCTGCCCACCACAATCTAACTCACACGTGCCAGCCCGCTCGTGGTCGCTACTGCCGTCACCACCACCATATCACCCCTCACTCAAAAAACAGGAAAAGAGAAAATCAATAACAAAAGCCGGACGGATGAGATGCTCCTGATGACTGTGCCTGTACTATTCAATATTACCCATATTGTGTATACACAAAGAGGAGCAACAAATATCCCTCTCTCAATTTTCACCGACCTATACGCCAGCGTGTTTCATTTCCATTTAGATGTGATTAAATATCGTAATACTTATATACTAAGATTCAATGTTCCGAAAAGGTATCTTCTCCTCACACTACTATTTATATTGTTATTATTTATTTGCTTTTATACAATATTATACCAATTTATTTCCATACAAATTCTGCACTCCCGTTAGAACCACTGAATGCAAATTTATACTATGATAATACAAATTATGAAAACGTACTGAATTTTTTACGAATTAAAATATGATTTTGGTACGTTACATTTGCGGAAAACATAAAACTTGGCTACGCAAAAAAATTAATTCAGTATTTTTGCTTTTATACAAATATTATCCTGATTGTTTTATTATGTTATTTTTATGTAACATCAATTAAGTTTTAGTATACAATATAGTGTTACGGGCACAGATATGTCCACGGTAAAAAAATATTAATTCCTAACACCTTATATTAAAGAATATAACTTAACTCTGTAGAAGGTATAGTGCATCATTTTAATTTTTCTTTTATTTATCAACAGTTATAATTTTTTTCACAACAAATGATCTTTAGTCAATCCGGCAAATTATGATGGTTAAGTTTTTTAAAGCATTTTTTGTTGATAAATCTGATAAAAAAAAATTAATGAAAATTGTTAAATTAATATCTATCAAATTATTATGAAATAGATATTTATCATATTTTATTTGAAATTAACGAAATTGTATTTTTAAAATTATAACTAATAAAAATATTTTATTCTTGAGTTATTATATTTTTATAATTTGGATTTCAGACTGTATAAATTTTTTTTTTTTTTTGACCGTCCCAAGTTTTTAAAATGAAAAGGAAATTATTTATGTGTATCTATTAATTTCTGATGTGTTCATAAAAAGTTGTTTTACAACTCTCTGAATTATAAATGGATCCTTCAGTTAGCGTGTTTCTATATCATGTATATTATCTGGAAGAAATAATGTAAAAGTGAAAAGAGTTTACTCTTGTTTTCTATACCTACATGAGGAGTTGACTGAAGAGTAAGGTGAAAGTTTTAAATATTAATATAATACTACATAGAAAAAACCTCACTCAGTTTCTTTGATAAGAATATGATATGTGAAGAGTAAAGCCATAAAAGTAAAAAAAAATAAAATGTTTTTGAAAGTACGTTAAAACTGCACTTCGCACTATTTTCTAACTGGTTAACTAAGTTAATATGTTTCCAAGGAAATATTATAATTATACAATAACATTACATTTAAGTATAACCATGGGAATTTACTACGAAAAAGTTTTTTTTTTAAAATTACAAAACTACTTATAACCTTATTCATTTCATTAGTTAAAAATATTTTTCATTAATGTTTTTATCTGTAAGTACTTTGAAATAGTAAAATAAATAAAAATGTTTACAGCATGTAAAAAAAAAAAAAGCATGTAAAAATGATCAAAAACATTAGCCTGCTTTATTTTATTTTTATTATTTTGGTATTTATATATTTTAAATGATTCAGGATTATTATTATATTCATTTAATGAAGAACATTCAGTCGTATCAATTGAAGTGGGTTATTTGAACATGACACTATTTGAAAGTTTGATAAAGGAAGATTAAAAGCTTTTGAAAGTTGACATTCAAAAATAACATTGACAAATGACTAGTAACTGTGATCGCACTATATACATGTCTTTTACACCCTAAAATATTATGGAAAAAAATAGACAAGATAAAAAATAAATAAAACACTTAAAACACCTTATGGATAGTGTTATTGTGAAAACTCTGATGGACGACGTTAAGTAGTCTTATAATATTATGAGATCAAATACAAATAATAAAACTCATTTGACTCTGGTAGATTTGACTAGATTTATTTGAATTCCCAAAGTTTGTAACGCACACTAATTCACATTATTGGAGTCTCCGGATGTCTGTTGCTGTCAGACATAATCGTATGGGAAGTAATTGGTAGGACACAAAAGAGATGGCTGGAAGACGATTGATAACGGCAGTACGACAAAATCGAAAGCCTATCGGATTAACTACGATTATTGCTATTTAAATGCTGCAAAGAACATATTATTGCGATGGAATGTGATTAAAGTCCGATCAAGACTGATGACGACAGAACGGGTAAATTGAAAAATCTAAAACACTCCAAATAAAATCTCGCTGATTGAGGGAAATTTATTCTCTTGTATGTGTGTCTTCCGTGAAGAACATATTAAACTTCTAAAATATTCCAAGTAATATTGAAAAATCAATTATCAAATACTTTACACTATTCAGTGATAAATATCCTTTTAAGTAGGAATTCAAGTAAACCAATCAATAATTTTTGTATGACTAATAATCTCCAAAAATATAGAAATTATTATAAATTTAAAAAAACAAGCTAGAAGTATTTAGTTTCTGAATTGCATGAGGACAAACATTAGAGTAATAATGAATAGATTATGTGAGTAAATAGTTATAGCTTTCAACTGATAAATTATTTAATTTTATGTTCATTAGATTTTCTATAATATATTATGAGACTTCTTATCTTTCATATTGATTTTTATTTAATTAAACATGTTTAATTTTTATAATTGCCATGATTACTAGATTATTTCGATTATCTTCTCAAAGTATATAATTATTGATTTTTGAGTCAAATGTAAGGTCAAATAAAATATAATTTAAATTTTAAATATTATAGTAAGAAATATTTTTCACTCACTTAAACGAACGGGTAATATACCACGGAGACATTTCAAAATAAATAAATAATGTATTTTATAGAGTCTCTCAAAGGTTTATTGGAATAATTATTCATTCAACTGTATAAGGAATTTTCAATCGCATTGCTTAACAATATATTCCAGATAGATATTTTTATATACGGAAATAATAAAGAAACTTAGATTTAATTCTGTACAATATAGATTTTAGTATAATAACAATATAAAACATAGTCATTTTAATTATATTTAATTATATAAATACTAAATAGTTTGAGAAGATTCGCGAGAATCTGAATATTTCTAGCATATTTTGTTAAAACTTTTTTCATTGGATTTTCACGAGAATAGTTTCAGAAATACTCCTTTCGATTCAAAACCTATATTTTCCTAAACTCTTGAAATTTTTTTGTATAATTAATCATAATTTTGTTGAATAAAATCATATTTCATTAAAATCCATATGCACGATAAACCTAGCTTATTTTAACTTAAATTTGAATTATAAACGTTTTATCCACAACAATAAGCTTTACTGAAAGGAGTGTAAAATAAAAGTTTCTATTCAAAATTAATCACTCAAATTATAAAAATATTTTTCAACAAATAATGATTTATTTATTCAATGTACACAATATATATTATATACGAATATTATACATATAAAATTTGTATTATATTATATAACATTACCATAATAGTTACCTATTCTACCGAAACTAAACTATTGTTATAATTTATAAAATATGGTTAATCCATTTAGCACGTCACTCATAATCACACAGTAAATAATAACGTCATACAAAATGGTTTTAAATGACAATCAACTGAGTAGTTTTATATTCTATTTTCATTTAGTTAAATTTGTACTCAAGCATATTTTTAGTGAACATATTATTTGGATAACAAGTATTGCGTTTATAATCTGCAATTGGAAAAATAATATAGAACATCTTTTTAAATATAACCTGTTATTTTTTAATAAAAAACTTACTATGTTATTATTCTAACCATAATTACTTAATATATTATTAATTATTAAGAGTGAACCAAATCATTAGTACCCAACGCAGTTATGTAATGAAATTGCCTATCCTGAGCGCCAGCTTACTTAAATTCTTACAAAGATATATGAATTCATATTTTATAATTTTTTTTTTTGTTAGTTTACCATCAAATATTTAATTATAATTAATGAATTTAGTATTATTAATGTTGTATACGTGATTATGCAATTATTATACACTTATAATTGAATTTCATTAAGGGGCAGTGATTATTTATTTCTTGGAATTTACTAATTTTTAATTTTATTTAAACCTTGCTTGAAATATTATATTTTCAGTACTTTGGTTCACGTAAAAATGGAATATGCAATTAAAGTTACTAATTTGCATAATTTATTTTTGTTAAATATTTACATTATTTTATTAAATTTAGAATGACTTTCAAACTAATTTCTTTTCTATATAAAATATAAGGAGATTTACTGTTCTAAGACTATACAACTGTCAAATAATTTTTGGTGGATTTAACGATGAACATGGAGATAGTATTAAAATTAATTATATGATTATAATTATTTTCACATGATGTATTATTATTATGTGACTATAGAGTTCATTTATACTACATATGGTAGCACTTAAATGTAGACCTATTAAGTAATTATATCAATATATTTTTTAAAGATTAATTATAAATTTCTGAATAATTTAATATAGTAATTTTTATTATATGCATCAAAGTGTTCAATTTTACGAAAAACATTGTTTTTAAATTAAGTTATAAGTCATAAGTAATTTTTATGTTATTGACTTATTTATCAATATCAGTACGAAATTTATCAAATATAATATATTATATTTAATTATTTCATATAGGTTAATTATTTCCCATTAGGTACACACTATACGTCATGTATTAGTAATATAAAATTAACAACAAAAATTAAATAGTAATTTATTTGTTAGTTTTATTTTTCATTATGTGTTAAAATTTTTTATAAAACATTACATTTTTAATTTGTATAGAAATTATCAACTTTTAAACTTTTTTATAAAAACATAAATTATAATGCTATGCCAAAGACGCTTTGTAATCTGTTTATGATAGTTACAAAAGTAAGTTAAAATGTTAGTACTTACCTTTTTAAATTATTTAAAAATAAAAATTATTCCAATAGCTAGTGAATAATGAATTTTATTTATTTATTCATGAGGCACAATGACTTGTTAGATTACTTATGAATTGAACTTATGTTATTCAAAATATAAGTTTCAGTCAAATCTATACTACTTAAATGTTTATTTTTGTTATAATTTATTGTATAATTTATAATAATATATGAATTAAGTCTTTAAGTTTTAATCATGCACACAACTTTATACTAATATTTAAACCATAATGTGTATTTAATTATATAAGCCACTAAACAAAAAAAAAAAAAATAGTTTATTCTTTTATAGTAAAATAAGTAAATTTTTCCTACGGTCCATTTACATCGGTAAAAAAGTATGAAATATATGTAATCAGTAAGAACAATTTATTTTTATGGGTATTTGATATTAGTTTTTGACAATATTCCATAAAATTCTGCAATATTTATGAAGTTAAAATATAATAACTTCAAATTTTTATAAGTTTAAAAATCGAATACAAGATTCTTCATAATATATTATTTGTAGTTTTGTAATCATAAAAAAAGTGTATCGAAAATCTCACTAAGTCTCTTAAACATTTTATTAAGATTAGAAAATTAAATGTTGATGAAATCGGGTATTTCAATGAATTTTAAATAAATAATATTAGTCAGTTTGTTGTTATTTCAAAAATTAAGCATCATGCATAAAATATATTATAATATCACATATAAAACATACAAATATGTCTCTATGATTATATTTAATACAATTGCGGTTTGAAATATTACCTAATTATCTTTTTCCATGTTTATATTATTGAACACATTTTTTTTGATTGCAAAATTTAAATACATTGTATCCAAAACGATGTTCACATAATAAATATTTTTCCTCTTGCTAACATCTCGAAAAATTTTAAACTGAAAACGTTGTTATTCTTTTGTTATCAAAACGATTGAAGTATTTTTTTTTATCGTTTAGATAATGGTCGGAAATATCATTTTTTCCCCACTCCATTGATATTACCCTACCGATTTTCTCGGTATTTAAGTCCTTTGGTCGAGCGTAAAAGATCCGGATGAGAGTGTATGAGAATGAAAACCCACTTGAAAAATAAAGATACGCGTTCGTATGAGACACGAACAATAACATATATCTGACACAAAAGTGTAGTTAGAGTGCCATTTTAAACACGGCCCCTCAGTAAATCACTCTATGATATACAAACACACACACATGTGCCCGTGCGCTTGCGCACGCATATACATACTTATACATATACACACACACGTTCATCCACTCATCCATCCACAATTTATATATATATATATTATATACATTATACATATAAAACCCATTGTCCTGAGCTGGTTTCGTCCTCTGTATACTATTTGCGTCCGCCCAAATGACTGCAATAATCGTTATTTTTATGTCAGAAATAAACTTCAAAATTATGTCTACTTCCTCGGAATAAATGTATTATTCGTGACAAATTATTTTCGTGGTAAAGCGGCTCTTAAAGGTAATTTGTCGTTTTTAAAATAAAGTAATAAGTGCCTAATGTAGTGGTTTAGATTTAAATGTTTTCTAATTCTTTTTTATCTTTAAAATATATAATGTGTCTCATAATAAATATTCGTGTGTTGTGATTTTTGTTGAAAATAAACAATATTAAAATACAAAGCCTTTTTAATAATTGTATCTACTTTAAAAAATTAAATAATTGTATCTTAAACCGGGAAAAAATATGTATCTTTTATTTAGTATAGTTTTAGAAATGCTATGTGTATCTTATATCTTGTATCTTTGGATAAAAATTGATGTATCTAGGAACTTTTTTTCAGTATTATGTCCAACCCTGCAAGTAGGAATGGTAATATATTAAACTATAGAAACATTTACATGAATTTTTTGCAACATAACTTGGCGATTTTAATTTTTTCATCAAATACAAGCATTTCAAAATTTTTATTTGATAATAAACTCATAAAAATGAAATAAAATATACATAATTTATTTTAAACTAACAATTTTAATTTTAAGACTGTATAATTGGTTTTAACCTGTTCAATGAATTATTTGAGTTTTAAATATAAATAGTAGTGTACAGTATTTACTGAGTTTTTTTTTCAAATACTTGATTTAATAAGTATAAAAATTATGTTGTTAAATGCTTTTCAAAATTAATTACATCAGTTTATCAGTTTATAACTTGAATTAGTAACTCAATTTCGGTGAGTTTTTCTACTAAAAATGAAAAAAAAATAACGCAGTAATTCTTTACTATTTTTTAACAATCTAAATATGTTTTCTATGAACAGTCTGATGAAATATTTATGTGTTAATATTTCAATCTGATGTAATCCATCTAGATTGGAGTGACAGTATTTTATTATTGCTATTCACTGAACGAACATACTCATTTGTCATTCTGGAATAACCAAATAAAAGCTATTCAGTGAACGAATTATCAACACAATATTGATGAAATTGAATAATGTATTGTTCGCCGTGGTCAAATACAATCGATGCTGATATTTTTCTTACACATCATTACAATATGATCAACTAATTTCACAGTACAATAAATGTATAGTAACGTAGCGTCCATGTCACATTTTAACATTGATTTATTATACGGTCCTTGTATTTCTTCAAAACATTTTTTATGTTCACCCCGGAATACGTTCCGTAACATAGAAATAAAAGTTGAATATTATTTCAAAGAGAGAAATATATTTTTATTGAGCACTTTCGATGTCACCATAAATATTAGTTATTATAAAATCTTTTGTGCTCTGATAACATTTTTGCGTACAGTAGGCTTTTGTTGAAAAAGATCCCGAAATTTCTGGTGTTTTCGTTTCGTTCTTCATATAACTCCAACTTTTAGGTGCTTCGTTTTAAGAAATATGTACTGCAAATGTTTAAAACAGTACGCTCGGTCTTTGAACATGAAATTATTTTGTTATTTTGTTATTTAGTTGATGTGTGACCCATAGTATGATGAGTACAATATATTACTCAACTACTGCGTGTTATTTTCTCACTTTATTATCTATTTTGTAGTCTTTGCTTTTATTTAACTCGTTATTGTTGAAGTGCAGCTGCTTATTGCTTTTTTTTAGTATGATTTTTATTTGTTACCCAAGTTTTTAAGAGTACTTATGTCATATTTTGAGGTAATATGACGTATTTATCATCGGGTCAAACAAATAACAAGATCGTAGAAAATCACGTAATGTTTGTAAAAAGGTGTATTCTTCTGTTTCATAGCAGTTTAGTATAAAGAATCATTAAGAATATTAAAAATTATTTATTTCTATGGGTGGATAGATTTATAAGTATTTATTAATTATAATTTAATTATTTAATGTTATACAAATTATTATAGACATATCATTTTCATGTCATATTTAGCAAATTACTTATTATTCATCTGTTTCCACTGTTGAATATTTATCTTTATTAAATAGATCTTCATTATTTGGCTCTCTTATCAATTAATCAATAAAAATTTCTTAATATATCGTATTGTCTTCCGGTACTAACAAATTATCATATTATCACTCTAACTTTTTTCTTTTTATATACATTTTATATACATTATAGTTAATAATTTCTAATCAATTAAAGTTTATACTAAAAGAATAGAAAAAATATAATTCTATTATATAGAGTAGAAAAGTATATTATAAAATAATATTCAGAAGCCGGATTTGCACGAGAATCAAAGATTTGATTTCATTACGGAGTGCATAGGTTTATTGCCGATATGAAATTGGTGCACAGGATTCAATGATGTTGGGAGATTATTCCATAGATAAAATTGGTAAACAAAAAGTATCAATATAATTTTTCATTACGATTAAAACACGTATATTCTAGTTGAAATAACCTTTGTAAAGTATATATTAAAGGTTAAGCTATTCTTAATGTCATGCATTAAGCTTCTAGAGTATAATCGAAAAATAAATTCTACAATTTCAAGCTCAAAGAAAAAAAATACATGAAAAAGACAAAAAGAATGCAAGATGATGAGGTTGTATGTTTTACTTTCTTTAAAAGAGAGGAATTCAAAATACATGTATAGATCTTCCATTATATTCAAATATATTTTATTCTAATTAACAAATACCAGTGAGTGCGAGGAACCCTGGGAAAGGATTCAGTGTAGCCCAACTAAAAATACTAAGAAAATTTCTTCGGCTTTTTTTTTTCTTCGAAAAAATGACATATTTAAATAAAATAGTCATAACCTCTACTCATTTGTCATTAATAAACAAAAACATTTAAAAAGGGTACAGTGGGAATATTTGGAGGTGTACTCGGAATTACAATGTGAAAAACATTAGATACTGAAATGTTCAATGGTATCATCATTAAAAAGTCTTCTTGTTTTCAAATATACATATTATATTTAATATTATATATACCATGGTAATAATAATTTATTTATCTCAGAAACATAAATTCACATATTATGATAAGATTCAAAAATATAACTCCTCATATCGTTAAGCAAGCTGGTTGTATGAAGGATTTTCAAATTTTTAAATTAACATAATTTTTCTCATAATTAAAGTAATTTGTTATTATTTACGTATATACAATAATACATGGGTATTTAATATCGATTAGTATATTAATTTATTACCTTAAAATATAAAATGTTTCTAATAGTACAATATTTAATTGTGCGGCTGAGAAATTATACAATTGGTCAATAATTAACTGTATAACGATAACGTAACTACTTAGTATTATAAGAAAGTCAATTGAATAAGTAAGTTTAGATATAACACTGTTTTCATATAGGTACCTATGAAGTGTTCAGAATTCAAACCAAAATAGTGTTATAACTTAATTCATACCTATATGTACGTTAATATATCCGAGGTGAGCTACAACTGTCAGATAAATTCAATTACAGCCCATACAGATTAATTGTGTATATGCATTTCATAGGCAATCTAATTGAAAATGACATCGCACGCCATGTATTATAGCGTTATGAAATAATATCATAATATTATGAAGTATCGTTGTAGTTATAATACGATTTCTGAAGGGGAGAGACGACTAAGTAACATTTGGAATTCCGTTGTATACGCAATGAATTTAAACGGCGACTGCAAAAATAAGTGTACCGGTAGACTGTAATAATTGAAAAAAATAAAAATAATAATAGTAATAATTATAAGTAAAACGAAAAATAAAATCATTTTTTCGAACACATAAATCATAATTAAATATAAAATGTTTGTCAGATAAAATTTTTCAGTGGAAATATTCAAGGAAGGAAAACAGTATATTATATGCATAAAGTTAAAGAGATGAAACGAAATGTTTAAAACAAAAGTTTTCTCGACGCCATAAATAAAATGGAAAATACGATTTTTTCATCCAAACGTGGGATAGCACACGACAGCAGCGTAGGAACAGCAGTAGCAGAATGCAGCTACGAGAATTTCATCAATCCTACTACACCCTGAAAAAAAAACTACCCCTACCAACGATGGCACCGTCCCGCGTGGACCACTGTGGAGAGCCATTTGCCTCCGTATGGGGCCGTCGCGAATTACACAGCTACAGACATGACGGTCGTGGTGCGGCGTATAGCGTATATAGTCGTCGGTTTTAGATTTTCTTTTCTTAATCTTTTGCGTCCGGAACACGAAACATATTAAACTCTCAGGTGATAATTCCCGAGGAACTAGAATTTAAAGAGAGAGAGAACGAAAGAATAAGAGAGACAGAGAGAGAGAGAGAGAAAATATATTTTCGACCTACCCTTGTGCCGCTCCGCTTCGTTAATCCACGGATCGTTTTCCGCTACCGCTGCCACCTTCAGTTTAAGTACAAAGTCAGAGTAGCGCTACCGCCACCGTACACCTGTCACATGGGAGTGACCACCCGCTATACTGTTACTTTTGCCCCCGTCGATCCATAAATGCCCTAGTTGTCGCCGGCAAACACGACGACGGTGGCGGCGGTGGCAGTAAAGGTGAAGGTAGTGTTCTTCTTGTATACATATATACATACACGAGGGTGGAAAAACTTTTTGCTCCGGAAAATCGTTTCGGCTCGCAGATGTGTTTGAACGGACTATTACTTTTATAACTCAGTTGTTGGCGCCGCCGTTTAAAGAAAGAAAAAAAAAATACTTGGATGGTGGTAGCAGTGACGGTGACTGTAAAAAATGATGAATATGTACGGAACATACAGGTGAAACGGGTGAAAGTAATGATTGCAGTACTTCGTAATACACACATAATATCAGGCGCGGCCCATTTCCCTATGTCCTTATTGCCGCTACCGTACTTTAGCCGACGTGTTGAAAACGTCTGAACGTTGATTTTTCACAGCACTTGTTTTAGAAATGAAACATAATGTTCATGATAATAATATTTATTACATCACAGATAATACAAAACAACATTAACTTATACCGTTAACAGACAAACAAAGTTATTAACAATGGAAACGATAAAAAAAAATTATAAGAAAAATATCACAGATACTGTACCTGATTACCTATACGATAACTAACTGATCTTCCTTATTTTTGAACGACTATTTGCGTCTATACAATAATTACCATTCAACATTATTGTATTTGAATAATTTTTTATAGATTGTGATTACTGATTTACATCGAGTTACTGTTCATAATACCCCTTTCTGGTATCCGAGCTCAGTTTTCGTCATGCGCCAGTCATTTTCGTTCGAGTAAAAGGAAGTAGAAATATATACACAGAACCAATACAGCGGAAGTTGTCAAAATCGGAAATACTGTTCCGGACGGTGACAAGATTTTAGGAGACTGATGTTGAAACATTTATATTACATGATTGAAGTTCTGATGTTTTTATTGACAGCTTATGTGATTGAAAGTTATGTGGAAAGAATTCGTCATATCGCAATAATGAAATTATTCAAGTAAAAATTAAGTTAAAGCTTTCAATACTACTATACTTAAAGTTATGTAAGTACTTGCTATAGGTTAGTAGCCAATATGTATGATATAATTTCAGTTGAATATCTTATATATAACACATATACATACACATATATCAATATATAATAATAATAAAAAAGTGTATATTGTGTGCGTACCTATATAAATAAGCATACTAATATTTAATTTATTCCTTCTTTATTTTATACGATAATATGTATACTATGTATATTATGTATAGAAAAATAGTTTATATTATAATATAAACTTTTTTGCTATTAAAACTTAAATTACTGAATATAAATAACTTTGACTTTATTTAGTATACAATTATATAATAGTAAATGTAATTAATTTACTAGTAAATAGATACCAGTAATTGTAATTAATTCTTATTATTTTGGTTCAATCTAAATAAGCCTCTCATAGAAATTTATTTTTGCCATGTGATTCTCGTACTTTTTTCATTATAATTTATAACTATATTAGGTCTTTGTTTAACAAATAAAAATAAAAGAAAATTATTTAATTATAATGATATCAATAATAATATGTATAATTCCTATAAAATGCAATAAAATGTTGCATTATAATATCTGGACTTCCAATTCACATTATTGTACGTACAAAAAAATAAAAATAAAATAATATGTCGTTAAGAAAAAAAAAAGTTTAATAGGTTAGTGTTACTAAAAAATTAATTATTGTATTATAATTTCATTAAGTGGGAAATTGTTATTATTTTTAGTATAAAATATGTTTTAATGAAATCATAAGTAAACCAACTAACACATTTATTACTTTTGGAATCAACAGAAATCTAAACATGGATAATTTAGCGAAACAATGCAATAATTTTGTAATTGATTATTATTGTTAAACATTTAAAACGATTTAGATTTTTATGAATCTGTACCCATATTTAAATTTGATCCAGTTTATACCTCTCTCCCTTATAACTTCATACCCAAAATTAGCAATACCATTTGATTAATCCGAATTGTCATGACAACCATTATACTGGTAATCTATTATGTGTAATTACCCCACCACTGTTGTCTATATTTTCCCGGGTCACAGTATTTTGAGCCTATTACTGAAAAGGCCTCATGATGCTGACAATAACAATGGCCGCCTACATTTCAACAATATACGAGTTTTATCTTAACATTTTAGTAAAAAAAGATAAAAAAAAAATTCAATAAAATCTATAAAACAAAACTTTTAAATAAAACAAATACAATAACTGCAATTTATTTTCAATAAGATTTTAATTAATTTTTTTTACATTTGTGTAAATAAATGTTTTTACCTTCATTTTACTCCTTCACTGTATCATAAAAAAGTAAAAAAAAAAGTTAAAAATTTCAATGTATACGATAAATACCGATTTATGTAATAAAAAGGATATCTATGAAATAAAAACGTTTACACTTATATGTTATAATCCTTATATTGAAGTTTAATATTTGAATATATTTGCATTAAACTGATTTAACGTGTGTATAATTTACTCATAAATATTTATATTTAACTATAATATAATTCAAAATATTATCAAATATTATAATTAGTCGTTGGATCAGTAAATCAATGTGCATATTATATACCATTGTCTTGTTCATAAATATTATACTTCATCAAAAATTGGGAATTATATTGATGTTTAATAATAATTTAATAAAAGAAACAATAAATAAATTTTTGGGATACTGTAATGTATCATAATTTGTAATATTAAGAAGTTATGCATAATTGTTTTTTCTTTACAGTTTGTTATGTTATATGTTTTGTGTATAGAGATTTTGCAGCCTCACAATAAAACTTTATAGAACATCGATAAAAATATCGTTATCAAAATAAAGTACAAGTTGTTCCGAAATGTTATTGAAAATTTCGTAAATAAATTATTAAAAATAAAATTTTAAAGTATCATTTGAACTTAAATAGGATAAATATTTTTATTGGTTTTTATATTTGACCCTTGAGTATTAAAAATCGATTTATTAAAAGAATAATTTATTTACGTGAATCTTGAAACATAATGTTCATATTTGTTTCATTAAATATACAAAGAAAATATGCCTCTCCTTTTAAACAAAATTATATAATTTATTTAATTATATTGATTTAAAAAAATTTTGAATTTGTAAATTTTAATATTATACTACGAATTTAAACAGTTATAGGAATCTATAATCGATTATAGATTATTTAAGTTATACACTATTAAGGAATATTCATTATTAGCAAGGGGCCAATATAGTTATGAAATATGTAGCTGTATATTTTTTTTAAATATTATAACAATATTCTACAATATCTATTAATATATATTTTTTTTTTTCACTATCATTTAGTTATCACTTTAATAGTTGGAACTTTATTACAATGTTTGAAATAGACACTTTTAATTATAAATATGATTATGAGCTTAAAAGTATATAATGAATACAATTTAATTTTATTATTAATAAAAGTATTATAACTTAAGAAACGTCAATATTTTAAAAAAATAACAAGAAAAAATATTCATATATCATTTAATTTTTTTTTTAAATTGCAGTTGTTTGATTTTAAATATTTTTCTAAAATACATTTACCGTATAAGGTTTCATTTTTATTATAATAAGATTATATAATTTGTTCATAGTACATTTTTACCATATATTATATTTATATTTTTTTTAGCCAAATTTCAACACAGTTACCTCAATAGAATACTAACTGTGTAAATTATGGAGGTTTTAGGATTATGAACTCATATTTATAATAAAATTATCATAAATCCAAATATCTGGATACATGCCAGTTATACAATTAATCTAATACCGGTATTTAATTGTATGTTATGTCAAGATTTCATTTGTACTTTAATCAAGCTGCTATTTTATAATAGGTATCGTAGTCTATTGTATATAGTGGCAATATACTAAAATAGTCTCTATAATAGTCTACTATTATAGTCTCTATTCCACACGTGTGATTTTTCAAATAAAATAGAAGATAAAAGATTAAAAGTGTGTGTCTTACAGAGATGTTTCCGTAAACAAAAATTGTATAGTAAAAGTTATTGATTTTATTTAAATCATATACTTAAGCCTTAAGGCGTTATAAAAATAATTCAGTTAAATTCAACTGCTGCAGATTTGATTAAAATTATAAAATCAAGACATTATTTTATCTACCTATTGTTTATTAATATTAGTTTGTTTGTTACTTATAGTTTTAAACTAGACGATTATAAATAAATAATATAATTATAAATCGGTTTAATAATATTATAGATCAATGATCTTCATATGTTGTACTTCCAATGCAATTAATTATGCTAAAAAGATAATTTCTTATAATTTATTTTCTGGAACACTTAATTAAGTTTTGTAATGAAATATTACCTCGTGTATAAAATATAAAATATAAGCATTTTTCAATAATTTTATAATTTTTATGTGGATAAATGAATGATATATTTTTTAAATTACTAATCAAAATGGGTAAGTCGTATGTTAAAATGTTTAATGGAATATGTTAATAGCTCATAAATCTTATCAATGCATTTTAAATCATAATGAGCATAAAAATATTCGTCAATATTTATATCTGAATTAAATTAAATTAAATCAAAAGGTAAAAAGACAAAAATAACGAATAAACACCTCAGATCAGATAAAATAATGGGCAAATCGAGTTTCGTGGTGAATTGGATGTTTATAATTTAAATACATTTTTTATACATAAGTTATTTTATTTCATTTTTTTTTAGGTACGCTAAAAATACCTCAGACTTTTTTAAAAAATATATTTGAAATACTTATTTGAGCTATTTCTATTAGATGCCCGTTAAAAATATGTCTTATATTATGGAATCCGATAGATTTTTTTGAAAAAAGTTTTTTAGACTAAGAATTTATTTGTTCACGGCCTTTTTAAGTCGGTAATATTTAATTAAAGTTGTCGGGATAAATTTCTTTTAAAATGTCAGACAGTATTTGCCTGTCAGTTTGTAGATAAGCACAAAGTCTATGATTTATACTAACGTTGATTACGGGATCTATGGTTCACATGCATTACCCTAAGTAGTACTATATTATAATGATGTGCTACAGTAATTCATTGCCGAAAGGCAGAGCATGTGTTATTATTGTTCAGTTGAAGAAGTTCCCGAAATGGATCGAAATGTGTTTATGCAACACGGTGTTGCAATGCTCTGGAACAATAATAGTGTTCCGTTCGAAAGGTTGTGAACAATTTAGACGAACTTTGAAACTTCAACCACGGAATACTCGTACAGACGGTCGAACCGCGTACATTGATCCGTGCAGTATGCGGACTCGAGTTTAAAATTGTGTCCGACAATAATTCGCAGTGTTATAAGTATATGCATGTCAAGTCGATTTAATCTTCGTAAAGCGTAGTTATGGCAAAGATTTACGCGGAACAATCGGAAACCCGTCAAGTTACCTGTAGAATAACCCTACACACTTATTTAATAGATCCCATCCGGTCTGGGATTTATGTGAGAAGAATTTGTCCAACAAGTGCGGTCTCCTCTATCAGTCACATTTTCATCAGTATAATTTCACTACCTACGGTCGTTAGACTGTCGTGTCTGGACAGGTTGGACCATGTTTTTCGCCCTACACACTTGAAAACTTACATCGGCAAATGCATCGTTTTACGATTGGGTAGCGTATTGAGGGTATCGTCTAGTCGAATATTGCGTACACACACACACAAACCAGCTAGTAAGACCCGTCTTGGAATATTATTAGTGATAATAATAATAAATTATAATATTAGTGTAATGATGTAATAAATGAAACCAAGTGCGGAAAAAATAAACAACTGACCTGCAATGATCAGGTAGACGATGAGCAGATTCGGGAGTATTCCCATGTCCCATTCAGCGGCGGCGGCGGCGGTTGCGGTGGCGCGCGCGACCCGTCGTCGTCGTCGTCGTTGGCTGCGTCGTCGACTGCGTCCGGTCTGTTATATCAACAGGACAGGCACGCAGCGGTCGCGTCTGCGGCACAGGTTACCGGCTTCTGATGTCTGTCGTCGTGTTGCCTCTGACGGACGTGGCGCAGCTGCTCGTCGTGTCCGTCACTTCTGTCGCTGAGCCGTGGGTTCGCGTGACGACGTCCGACCGTCGCGTCCATTTCAACAGCCCGTTACGGCCGCGGTGAACCGGTGTGCGGAGCACGGGTTGCGGTGCGCGTGCTAATTGGGACGGTATGTCCCGGACGATGTTGCAGCGGGACAACTATTACAACGACGGCGCGTCCCCGGTTACGGCGGCGGCGGTCGACTGCTACACTGTGCCTGGGTGTGTGTGGCCGCGACGGCGCGAGAGCTGCTGCAGGTAACGACCGCAGTGTGGCCGTGCAGTCGTCGTACTCGTCGCCGGCACCTGTCCGCGGTGTGTGCACTCGGCGGCGGCGGCAGCGGTGGGACGTCGTCTTTTACGCGCACTCCCACGCACACACGCACGCACGCACTCTCTCTGTCCCTCTGTCTCTCTCTCACTCTCTCTCTCTCTCACTCTCTCTCTCTCTCTCTCTCTCACTCTCTTTCTCTCTGGCACACTCACACGCGCGACCAAGCGCGCCACTACTCCGCTACTGGTGATGCGCGATCGTCATGGGCCGCCTGCTCGTTCGACGCTGATCCTGCCGCCGCAGTCGCTGATGCTGCACGATGGCGGTGCGCGTCGCTAGTTTTCACCCCGAACGTTGGCGCGCGCGTGACTCTCTCAGACCCCGCCTCGACCCGTTCCCGCCATACCATTGCCCGCGCGTCGTGGTCGTCGTCGTCGTCTCTTCGGCCCGGCCCGGATGGTGGCGTGTGCACAGTGTTTTGTAATACGCCGTTACCGCGGGCGCACGCCGGCTATCTGCCCACCGCCACACACGCACAAACGTTTCGTATTCATATACACACACACACACACACATTAACACACTCACACCGGTGCGCACGCGAAAGTACGTCGGGGTGGGCACGGCAGGCGAGTGGGCCCGCTGTAACGGTGCATGCGCCAAAGCCCCGGTCAGAACAGCGCCAGCCGTCACCGTCTGCCCTCCTACCCTATCATCATCATCGCCTTCGCAGCCACCGTCACCGACGTTTGCGCGCGCGCTTTTACTCGCAAACAAACACACACACACACACACACACACACACATTAACGCACGCTTGCACACTCGCACAAACAACCGGCACACAAAAACGTACACGCACACATTTACCCGCGCTTACAAAATATTTTCCGCGGTTCGCGCTCGTAGAACACAAGGGCGGTGGCGGTGGCAACGACGACGAAGTCGGTTTATGATACGAATATAATATAATATATGTATTCGGTAAATGACCCCGAAATTATTTAACGCGTACCGCCGCAGCCACGGCAACTTATTATACCAGGTACCTTATAATGTTATGCTATGGTCCAGCGCGACTCCCGTGACGTTTTATATACCATATTTTTATACACTCGGTTTCGAAATAATAGTATCCGAAGTCCGGTGGTGGCGGTGAACTCGCTAAAGTCTCGTAACAGGTTCGAGAAACTATACAGCTAATATCGTCCGGTATTTTTCCGACCCATTTTTCATGCCAGCCGATGCCTGTAGTCCATCGCCGTCATCGTCCCTGGGGAAACTTTTTCTGTGGCCCCCGCGGTCGTCCCCAACGCGCACTTTGACGTGTGCTATTGGATTATTGTCGTCATCATTTCATCACTCTAGATACCACGCACCCTCTTTCGCTTACTTGGACAACACTACAACCACCGATCACCGTGTATTATATTTTATTTTGTAATATTTTTATTGAATTTATTTTTATGATAGCCCGCGTAAATATACAACAAACAGCAATCAATTACAACAACACACACCTGTGCTGTCTCTATATTATACTATTATTGCGGTCTCTACATATCTTAGAAACTTGTCGTTATTCATACACACATTATAATATGTAATGTGTATAGTATGGTACCATGAAACAAACTGTGTGCGTTTAAAATTGAAAGCTATTCCACGTAGGGAAATATTGAATAGTAAATCTCCGTTTACGTAAAGTTGCGGTTTTATAGTTTTGCAGTACAAGTTAAAATATTTTTTTCATTTCCAAGACTAAAAGAACACGTGCGTTATTTAAATTTTGTGTACACCATCATTGGATAGAAGAGGACGGGAAAAAAATTCCTGTTTCAGATAAGCAATTCATAACGATTATACATAAATATATATATACAACTTAAAATAACATAAAATATTACAAGGTATAGGTTATTTTTTATTTAATACTTTTTTATAAAGTGCAATAGCTTTTAGAAATATTGGTTATATTATACTAATATGTATGCGATTTAATTATTATATTATTGTTTACTTTTTTAGCCGTATTATGTTAATACATTTTTTGTATATATATACGATAAATGTACCATAGGTAAACAAGTAAATTTAAGTATATTTTACAGAGTATATTGGTTTAATGAGAAGTATTGTAGGTTTTTATTATAAAACCATAATGTCACTGGATGGATACATAATAATAATATGATATATGTACTATTTACTATAGATCAAAATTAATGTATACTTTGCTAAAAGAAATTATCATTATAATATATTATTGTAAAACTTACAGAATATTCAATTCGAATGAAATCATTGTAAGTACTTGGACATAATAAAATAATCTTATAATGCATTTGTCATAATATGGCAATAGTATTTAAACTTTTATTTTTAGTCACTTTTTCGCAAACCTATCTTGTTGTCTATCAATAATAAATATAGCCATTTTTTTCTCTAATTCCATATAAAACTATCAAGTATCTATTAAAAAATGTTCGATGGCTTATGATTTGTTATTAATTAAAAATAATTTTACCATGAAAAATTATAATTATTTCAAGAGTTTTTGTTTTATAAGATGTTTTCATTCATTATAACTAAGATTTTATTACCAATTGTAGCATAAAATGATTAAATACATTTTTTGATTATTTCATTTACCAATCAATTTTAATTTGATAAATTCTCATGAAAGTCATGTATAAATTGAGATTGAAATACTGCACATTTGTTTACTGAAGATGAAAAGTTTTAATTTGAAATGTTGAATGTATTCAATATATTAGAAATAAATATCGGACATAAAATTTTATATCTGGAATTTATAATAAAATAAATAATTCGTATTATGTAAATGTTCATAGTGTGGTGGGTTCCTTGTACGTCTCACGTGTGTATTGGTACGAAACTCCAGTAAACAACAGTACGGCTTTGATGAAACGTTTTACTATTGAATCCAAGGCGTTCCATTAAAGGCCAACATTGAAACCGTATAAGAGGTAATTTGGAAACCTTTGTAAATCAGATCATTTAGCAGCAAAATAAGGAAAAACACCCATTGTTAGAGATAACTAGATGGCTATTTCAACGAACATTTTACTGGATATGTTGTTTAAAATTGTCATTCTATAAACTTTGGTCATCATTGGTCGTCAACTGACGTTAACTTGATTACTTTTTGTGCTTATTTTTTGCTTTTCTTCTCTATCCTTTTTACTTTTTCTCTTTTACCATATATAGTATACATATATATAAATATATATAATATATATATATATTGTAGTTTTTAAAAGAAGTTCAAAATGAAAACTCATAGAAAATACTACCATATGAAATAAATTCCAGAAGAAAATGAAATATACATACATATTAAAACGGTAAAAATGTCTTGTCATTGAAGTACTGTAAATATAGAAGTACAAATTATTTTACCACTACAACTTCTTTTCCTGATTGGTTATCAGATTTATGAATGTATTATAATATATAATATTATAACTGGAAATGACCAAAAAAATGTATACAATACATAAGAAATTTACTAGCTATTATATCAAATAATAATATGATGAAATGGATTCTAAAGAAAATCGATGAAAAGATAAAATTTAGAAATATATATATTTCAATATATACCATTGGTCAACGTTTGTTTAATAAGATGTGAAAAAGCATTATGATTATAACAACTTGAATAGTTTACATTCAAGTTTTTAGTGTCTTATAAAATTGTTGTATGTTTTTTAGTGTTTCCAAGTCATTAAATGCATGAAAAAAACGTAAATTTAACATGCAAATTACTTTCAAATATTCCCACATTTTATTCATAACAAATGATTTTACACTTTCTTTTGTACAAATTTCAAATCTATTCCTATTTTTCGAAAATAAATAATAGAAATACTCGTAAATATTAGATATTATAAAATGTGTTTTGTTGGCTGTGGACAAAATTAAATGTAAAAGCTTAGATGTGGAAAAAATGTTATTAGACAGTCAAAAAAAAAAAAAATTCGTTTTAGTTAAAAGTTTTACATGGATATAAATATTGTGGCTAAGTATAAAGTTCCGGAAGAATAAGATGTTGGCAGTGTTCATTTTCGAACAAAAATAATTGAATAGAATTAGTTTGCCAAAATCAAAATTTAGTATCAGCATTTTAAGATAAATATATTTTTGCTTATTATTCAATGGCAATAATGTTTAAATTGAAATTAATTGGAAATTATTATAAATTTTACCTCCCCCCCACCATATAAAAATTATTTTGTACTATGCAGTAAGCACTAAAAATACAATTATATTTTAATAATAAAGCAAAGAATGTAATTTGAAAACTTTCCTTGTATACTAGACTAAGTGATGATATGGTATACCTATATATATATATATATCCATTATATACAAATAAAAACAGCTAAAACTTTAAGATCAATATTGAAATTATGACGTCAGAGTATGACTTAATAACAAATTTAAGATATGAACACAAAAAGAATAAAATATTAAGAAATATATAAAATATAAATGATGTTTTCGAGTCTTCGATATTAGCGTTTGGTCCTTAAAGTATAAGAAATGTTTGCAATTTCTTAAGAAGTGTAATATTAATGTATTTACTCTTCTGGTGTTAAATTAATGTTTATACATTTCTTCTACTTCTCAACGGTTATTATATTTTAAGAAAATTATTATAACTATTATAATTTAATAATATTATAGATCATAATAGGTTCTGAGAAGAAAATTTTCTAATATATGAAACAATTTTAATCATCAACAGTATTGGGTTTTTAAATTTATAGTAACCTTTTCAATACCGCATAGCATATAAACGTTATCTTATGGTTATATTTTATTTTTAACCGAAAAAAGAACGGATGGGCCTCGCTTTGCTGTACAGTTGGGGGTGGAGTGCACCTCGTTTATAGGATAGGTCATTATTAAAATGGATTTGTTAAATTTGAATGCAATGATAGATATCATTGTACACGAATAAAGATTCTGAACGGAGTTAATATGTTTGTCTAAAATGGGTATATAATAATGTAGTATTTTATATTTAAATTGGAATATAATGTAATAGTATGCAATTTCGTAAAAATTTAAATTTCAAACAGTCATAAAATTTTTTCCTTTAAGTCCGGTAGAAATTTTTTTATAGATTTATGGAGAGTAATTTATGGATAACCTAGTGTTAAAATTTTGAACCTTAAGTATAAACAGAAAAATATTTTATGAATTTTCAACTACAAGATAACTTGCAAATTATCGCGATTTTAACATATTTTATACAAATTTGAGCTTTATGGGCTTATAAAAAAAATTTGAGTGAAATGATCTCCGACATTTTTTATTGACGATAATTTTAACTTATTATAAACCTTGTATTAAATTTTCTAGAGTTTTTGGTTAGCTAATTAAATGTTATACATGTTTAAAAAAAAAAACTTACAAAAATCGAAAATTTAAATTATCTATAAATAAGTCAAAATATGTTAAAATACTTTGAAAACTTAACTATCTATAGAGAATATCAATATAAAGTTTTGATGAAAATTTCAAGTTGTTACGGTTTTTCGTTTTTGAGTTAGAGCATTTTAAAAAAATGTAGTTTGTAAAAACGTGATTTTGCGTAAAATTTCCTGGTTTTTCGTAATTTTTTTATCGTTTTTTTCGATTTTTACAAAAAGTATTAAAAAAGTTTGATTTTTGACTCGCTCAAATACTATCTTTATTCACTTTCCTTTTAGAAAAGTTGCTGTTTAAGAAAATCGAAGTATTTTTTCTGCCCCAAAACGTGATGACAAACACAAAAAAAAAAAATAAATAAAAAAAAGAAACACACATCATTGTAAAATCAATAGTTTCCATCACTCCGTTCAGAATCTAAAATTATAATAAGAATAAAAAACTATATATTATCTACTTGAAATTTCAAAATAGATTAATACTCGAAATAATATTATCTGAGGATATAGGTACACCTGGGAACTTCGTACTTTGTAGTTGTTTTAAAGTTTTCTATAATAAAACTCGATCAGAAGCGAACTTTATTAATTTGCCATAAAAAGTATTTCTAGATACACTCGTCGTGTGTGCTTAGATCTCTTTCTCTCTCTCTCTTTCTCTCTCTCTATATATATGCACGTTATATATTTGTGGCTTTTGTGTGAGCGTGGTATGTTTATATGATGAGACGGGGACGGCGGTGGTGGCTGTTCAGTACTCTGCTTTTATTTCCTAGACAAGTTTATATTGACAACAGCAGCAGTTAAATATATTAAATATATAGTGAAATTGGAGACAATTTCAAGAAATACGGTTTAATCACGTAATATACATACAATGTGTACACACTCACATGTTCCGGCGTCAAGTTAAAGATATGCGGCAGCTTTTCGCTCTCCGATACCACATGTGGTGCATATCGACTTTTACAGTTTTTCTTCAGACCACAACATTTTACGAGATATTACGTCTTGACCTGTCTCCGGCGCGCGAGTACATGTGGTTTACAACTTTACGAGGCAGATACACGCGGCTGCGGTTTGCGCGTAATACCTGATCAGCTGGTCGTCGAACATTTATACAAGGGAAGGGGAGATTATTGGGGTCCACCTCCTCGCAATTTCCAGAAAATTAATTAATTATATATTTTTACACCCAAACCTAACAATTATATAGTAGTTTTTGTCCACGTAAAAATATTTACATGGGTAAATAGGAAACTAAATGCAATTGTCCATTATTATTTATTAATAAGTATTGTTATCGTAGCCCTTTAAACCTTAAAAACTTACCCAAAATATTTTTTCTTGTACGCCCATTACGTCCAAGCCTACTTCCCCAGGCTTTTAGGCGTAGTTTAAGGTGAATACTATTATATAATGATATAAATTATAATATAATGGAATTTATAACGGTGGCCAGTGTGAGGTATACGGTTATGTGTATTATGTAATATTGTACAGTATGAAGTATGCCTAAACAGCCGTAGGTTCACGTAGAAATTATGGTTTAAGTAGAAAAATGATAATAACGATAACGGCAATAACGATTCGATCGCGGAAAGCTGGCGTGTGAGATGAACCGCAAAACGTCTTAAAAAACACTATTTTTTTTCTTTTTTTTATATATATATATATATATTACACACGGTTTACGGAGATCAGGACATGTGATTTGTGTTTGTACTCCAAACGTATTATTGTGTAGGGTACTTTTTTCGATTACTAAAATATATAATTTCGCGCTTTTAGAATACGAACAGCAATGGTGATGATGATAATGATAATAATGATGATGATGATGATGATTATGATGATGATTGTATTATTATTTTAATAACCAAACCAAATGTCTCGAGAAAATAATGGTTTCACAAGGTACGAAGTTAGTTGTAAAATACTACCCATTAACAGCTTTATCCGGTGAGGCCATTTTTTTTCGTTTGACTTAATCTTTGGAACTTCGCATTTTCTTGAAAATGTTGCTGAACTGTTAACTATACAATGATTCATTCGAAATTTACGAGAAACCTATTATGAAAAAAATAAAATAGATTATTCTTTTTTTTTTTACACGTAATAAATATAATATTATTTCATACACATATTAATATACTATAATAATTTAATAAAATAAATTTGAATATGCCCAGTTTCTTTAGTTTTACACTTTTTTGAGTAATAATGTTTGTATATTTTATTGAGCTATCGATTTATATCTAACAGTTAAAGAATTCAATTAAGAATTTTGAAAATGTATTTTATTAATATTTTATTAATAATTTATTAAAATATTAATATAATATGATGTCATACCTACTAAAGCTATTCAAACTATTAAGATTTAATCGCTTATTTATAATTTATTCTATATATTGTTTAAAAAAAAAAAAAAACATAAGTCTTGTCCAGTGGTTTTTTTTTAATAGATTATGTTGTTTATGAATTTATTATTTTCAAAAATAATTACAATAGAGGACCTAAGTCTTTGTATTTTTAATAATTAGAAATATTTACTTTCATGACCGAAAAATTTAATACAATTTTATTCAAACGCAATAATTTTAAATTTATGTGAAAGACCGTATTATTAAGTTTAAATATGTTTATTAAAAACATAAATAATTTATTAATATTAAGAATCAATTTAAGACGAGAAACATTTACGAAAATTATAATTTTTTTAAGATTACATTATTTATTTTAGGGCATCAGTTATATCAACTCAACTCCGATACCTTATCCAAGATTAGAATTTGGCTACATTTTTTTTTTAATTTTTAACCATTTCAATAATTTAAATATTTTAGTAAATATTTTGTTTTAAATCGTTTTATTGTCGTTCAAATATAATATTACATTACAGTAAAACCTAATATCAATGTCATAGTATTTTTCTATTGATTATCATTATAAGTAAAATAATTTGCAAAAAAATTGTTTACAGCTCGGATAGAATATTTTAGCAAATTTATAAAGTATAAAAAAAAGAATTCAGAAAAAACCATAGTAAAGTAATTAGTTCGTCTGTTATTGTTTAAATTTTATTTGAACATTTTTCTTAAGGTCTATAAAAAATAATAATAAAAAGTATGGAAGATTTTTCAAAAAGTTTCATAGAATTTTTGCAATTTTGTTCTGTTGAATAAGGAATTAATTTACTCAATTCACAAATTCACAGATAAGGAGTTTTTCCTCAAAAATTCGCTTATTCGCCATCACGTACAATGGCTAATGCAAAAACAATTCAACTTCATATAAATGTGCAGAGCAATGAACTTTACTAATACAATAAATACAAATATTCTAATATTAATTCACACTGATCGTATCAAATGTTTAATCTTGTTTAATAATAATTATATTATATATAATTGTGTTATATATATATAATGTTTTATCATTGATTTTATTTTTTTGTAATGGTTTAAATTACGAAAAATGAATACATTTTTATTTTTAATATAATATTTATAAATTATCGATATAAGCAAGCAACTTATTGTTTACAAGCTCATAAGTTATAACTAAGTTATTTTATAAGTAGACGTATTGTTACAGCTATATTTGGATAGTATGTGTTCAACATATTACATAATATTGTTAAGTATCAATATTGAATTGCGAAATGACATTTCGGAAATGGGATTATTTCCCATTGGACATAATCATATCTACATAAAATGTTTCTCCCGCTCCCCTCTGACCTCATAATCCATTATCAACTCTCTCACTCTATCTCTCCCACACTCTTTTGAAATATTCAGGCTTATTAGTTTATTACACTGTGGATATTATTATTATTGATTGACATTATTAACCAAAGTAAATATAACCAACTTGAATGTGTAACAAAACATATACTATGTGCAACAGAGATTAATAAGTTATGAAACACATATAATTTCAATTTTATTTTCATAACAAAATTTCATATGTATTTTGTTATTGTCAAATGTAATGGGTATGGATAATCAAGTGTATTATAAAAAACATAACTAAGTTTTACAAAACCGTTATAACCGTTCAGTGTTGGTTAAACTTATAAAGTTTAGTTACACTATGGTTGTTACTATAATACGGGAGTAAAACGAGATGGACTATTTGCGAATATGAAATTATCATTTAATTCGATAAAAATTTTTGGGTAATAGAATTTTGAAAATTTGACGAAGTTTGATATCAGCTTAACAGAGCGACAATTATTGTTGACGGGAAATGAAATAATGCCATTGCGAAATAAACGAATTAACTCGAATGTCTTCCAGCTATTCGAGATATTATTTTATAACTCAATAAGATATTGTTTTCCAAATCAAAAAATTAATAGCTCATATTATTGCGGTTCGGTCGTTTTTCATGAACGAAATTTCCCACACGACGTTTTTGTAATAATAATATAATAATACACCGAACGCTGTTCTCGTTCAGAAATATACAATTTTCACTAGCACGATTTCATCCGTTTTCGGCGCAATCAAATCCAAATCAAAGGATAAAATTTATCGCGGAAAAACACGGGTTACACGCGCACAATATAATAATATATTAGTTATTGAAACGTACGCGCGCGCTTCTTCGCGTATAATATGTAAGGACGATAGTCGTGCGTCGTTCCGATATAACTTTTCGCTCGTCATAATATTATTATACTTTTGCGCAAACACGTCGCACGACTCGTATGTCCGAGACGACAACAACAATCGGACAATCTAATACCGACGGCGACAGCATGGTCATTGGCAGAGATGATGAGGGGTTCGGATGAAGGGTATTATTTATTTTATATATATAAATACATTTATTATATACAGGAAACGGATTTGGTGATAGCGATAAAAATACTTCTCGGCACACACTGGTGGAAATCTGTTGTGGCGGATAACCGAGTACAGTTGCACGCAACACTACTACAACGGTGGACGTGATATGGTGGCTATGGACCATGTATAGTGGACACGACGACGTGTATAAGGATAACACACGCACACCACGTGCCCACACGCGCACGCACAAAAAACAATACGAGGATATATATTCGCACCGTTGTACCGCAGCCGCGGGTCGGCGGGGGAGCTGCAGGAATACATCCTGTCTCCGGATCAGATGTCAGAATCGTATTAAAAGTTACGCGTTCCGTCGGCGGCCCGTCACGTTCCTACGCGGTGCTGTACGTGCAAGGAATACGGTCCAAAGACCTTCCGCTGTAATTGAATACACACACACACACACACATATAATATATGTATATACATACAATCCACACACACATGCACACTCACAACTGCCACGAATCGTCGTCGGCATCGTTCTAATTTCGAAAAACCACTACGTCTTCGGTCCCGCCATCGTCGTCTTCGTATGCCATTGCCACGTGGACGGGGTTGATTTTTTCTTATACACATCTATATAAATATACTCGTATATATATATATTATATTTACCAATGTCAAATACACATGCACGAACTCCCCCCCTCTACCTCTCCTTTGTACGTGCAAATAATGTATTCAGGGGAATAGCCGTTATATTATGTATGGACATATTTATATATACAATATCTATTTATACACCGTAGCCCCGGCGTATATCATTTAGATACTGCGGAATTCGTCCCGGCAACATTATAATTCGTACATTAAGCCTCGTTTCACACTACACGGTTTTGACCGTACGGTAAAAAACCGGACAACATAAACCGGATCAATGGCTCTTTACACATTATACGATTTTAACCATCACATATGGTGAAACACGATTTATGCAGGGTTCCTGTGTTAAGTACACTTTTGTACAGGTTTAGTTCTATAAAAACACTCAAGTCTCGCGTTGTTATAATATGAACGACGAACAAATTATAATTGCACTATAGTTATACAATCGTCGTTGCAAAAGACAACAGAAAAATCGTGTCTTTTGGGTACAAAAAATAATAATAATAGAAAGAATAATAAAAAAAATTCTGCCGTACGTATAAAATCGTATTATGTGAAAACGTGTACTTGCTCACGTACGCCATTAAGCTTTTCGCGCCAACTTAGGAATTTTTGGGCCCGGATCTAATTTTTTGATTGAGCCCCAAAATTAATTATCATCTAAATTATTAATTAAAATCATAAATTCAGTATTTTTTTATTTTAAATTTATTTTATAAGATTATAAATAAATTATACTATATATCTATAAGTAATTATTTAAAGTTAATTAATATAAATAAAACGTTAAAATCAAAAATTTAAATATAAGTAAAGAAATGTACAGACGATATAGTTTTTAGTTTAAACAAATGTTTATGGATATATATCAAGTACAAGTCGAAGTGGTTATGCATTTTTCAACACGGTCAATATAAATAAAATTTAAGATAAAAAATTTACATGATTTAGAATTTAAGACAATGGTTTTTTTCTCTAATTTTAGTTCACTAAACTTCTGAATTAGATTTGAAAAATCAAGTGTGTTAGCTAGTTCGATTTTAGCAGATAGACGAACATTAATCATAATGATAAAATGCTTTTGAGCAATTTTACCTTAATAACTTATTTTATCGATTAGATAATAATCTTAAATTACGTGACTAATTTGTTATGTAAATAGTGAATGTCTAAAAAAACTACGAAAGCAATAATACCATAATATATGTCACAGTGTCACTTTAATAGTTAAATGTTATCAGGGGCCCGGGGATCCACTTAATATCGGGGCCCGGGGCTGCAGCTCCCCTAGCCATCTCATAAGTTGAGCTCTGGCTGTACGGCACGGCGCCGGCATTTTGCCGTGACCGTATAATATGAAAGCGTATATTCGTCCCGGCAACACTATATAACTTGTGATATTATATCAACGGACGTTCAAGCTCGTTATTATTACACTACACACACGGTTAGGTATATACATAATATATATTTATTCGTACATATATTATCGTCAACAACGCGTGTGTGGCTTTTAATTTTTTTCACGTCGCTTGCAGTAACACCGTTCCGCGGCGGGTGGGCTGTTCTTATGGCGGCGCATCATCCATCGCGCGATTAACATAAACGTTTTTCGAGACAACCGCAACGTTTTAAACGTGCGCGGCGCAAAAACACGCGCTGATTCCGGGCTACGTGCACTGCGACAGCGACGACGACGGCCTCCGATCGCGCGAGTATTCGACGGAGGCGGCGGCGGGACATATTATTTTATTATCAACCCGCACACCTTCCCGGCGCGATAATCGGATGCGCTTGTATCCCTCTCAAATGGCTCGCGAAAGACAAGTGGATGGCGGCGACACGCATTCTCTTTTATCGTGTACGACACTACTCATCGCTATACACTATATATTACATATATTACATAGTACCAGCACATGATGCGCAATTGTACTACACTTACCGAGCTATATTGTTATACCGCTATTATATACGTATTTTAATAATTATTATAATAATAATAATCATGTATATACCTAGTGTGTAGAGCACCACGTGGTGATTGTGTGTGTGTGTATGTGTGTGTGTGTGTGTGTTGTGTTTGCTACAGGAATGTTTCTCTCCCCCCCCCCGCATCATTTGATTTAAACACCGAGGATCTTTTGAGTATCAGTTTTGAATTTCAACTACAGAAAGAAAAAAATAATAATTTCAACAACTCTTACACTCCAAGCAATTATGCTATAGCTTAAAACATTTAGATAGGATGAAATATTTTTGTAAATTAACAAAGTGAATTCAAATAAATTACTATGATAATAATAATATACAAAAATAATATCGACTTGGCTAAGCCCAGCGATACCTAAAATTAACACAATAACATCGGAATCAGTACTCAGTGTTATCAAGCAGTGATTTCTTTGTATTTTTTTTCATATTTTTCACTATTTAATTTTTATATCAGTCAATTTTCTTTTATTCTCAGGGTATTTAGTACTTTTTATAAAAAAGTACTAAGTATAATTAGCATAATTAGTATAATTATAATAAGTATAATAAGTATTAAATAGCTGTAAAAATACTAGTGAACTTTGGAGTATAATAATATTAGGAATAGGTGATTTCGTAGTAAGATTTTAAATTTAAATATATAAAATATTAGCAAATTTGTAAGTAATTTCAATGTGACTATCCTGGAACTCATTATTATTATTTTTTTTAATAAAACATAATATTTCAAAATAATAAAAGTTCTATAGAAAATTTTTTACTAGAAGGGTATAATAGATTTACGTAAGCTTTCATCCGCACAGTTATAAGTTGCCATAGAAATGAATACCAGCGTATCTAAAAAACTCCGAGGTATAGATATGTTTTGTATCCTTCACTGTACACAAATGCCAGAGGGAAAAAAAAAACACATTGTGATTGCTAAATTATTTCTCTTGACCCAATCACATGCCGTTAGCCCGTACGTCACTATAATCCCACGGGAAAATATAATACAAGCGCCTATTGTTACCAAGAGTGTGTTTTTAATTATTACGCCTACCTATATATTATGCGTTCTATTGTTCATTGATAGTATATAATTATTCGGTATTTATAATTCAATTACGACCCAGGTCCATTTAGCCTCCCCCGACGGCCGATCCTTCATTAAAGTAGGTACACCCCTTTCCGATCATCGTATTATAACATTATTGGTTCGTTCGTTCATCATCGGTGTCAATTTTCAAAAGTCTCGTATCGTAAGATATATAATTATAATTCGTCTGAACATGCGTAAACAATTGACAATCTTGTGACCGGATGCGTGCGCTACGCCTTTTTACAACTCTTCGAATCGTCTGCAGCAAAGCGTAGCGCTTTACAGAATTATCGGAAATCACAAGTGTCATTTAACTTTCCGGCGTCTTCATCGTCGAAACTACCTATATACTCAATTATTTTGTCGGACAACGGACGGTGCGGCATCGAGCGAATACGAATTCATGGCTATTTGTTTTATTATCTTTTATGTTTTACGTCGTAGATGCGTAAAATCGACGAAATCAACACAATAGCAAAAGGGAATTTAGTGAAACTTTTCATGCACGCGTGCATAATATTATCGTTCCATCGTCGTCACTGCGTTTGTAATGATATAACTAATCTAACCAAGAGCCCGCGTGTGTGTGTATGTGTGTGTGTGTGTGTGTGTGTGTGTGTGTGTATGTGTGTGTGTGTGTATGTGTGTGTGTGTGTGTGTGTGTGTGTGTGTGTGTGTGGTATTTGTTTGAGTCTGTGTGCGTGGTGTGCGGCGGAACACAAATTCCAAACGTTTATCGGTAACCGAACACTCGTTTGCACCCGTTGGCGGTCTTACATAACTTCTCGTTTCGGCAATTTCGATTAGGGAAAGGCGGTGAAAAAAAATAAACAACAATGCTTAGCCGTCGTCTGATAGTGGCATGTAACAGGAGTGCGTGTGTATGTGTGTGTGTGTGTGTGTGTGTCGAAGAAAAGGCTAATCGGACTTAATGTTCAATACCCACCACGTCACAGCGTCCGCGAGTGATTTGTTTCGAAGATCGGGCGTGTCAGTTGGCCCAACATCGGAGACACAACCGTGTATATACGACGACCATGAGGCGGAATAAAAACGTCGTGTCGTAAATTCACGAAAATCCGATAGCTGGGCCAACAACAGTTTTTATTTATTTTCGCATGACTTATTCGAACCGCACCACCACCCTTACCTACTCACAGCTGCCATCAGTGCGCGTATCGATCACAGTTGTTTGCGCGATCATCCCTACAACGGCGATGACGACGTGCTAACGACCTGTTGTCATGACTCATGTGCTCTCTGATTTAGTTCGTGCCACACCAGTTTTCGTGTGATGTTGGCAGCCTCGTGTATAATCGATGTGAACGATACCGCGGCATTGTCACACACGGTTTTTGCTATGTATCGAATCGGCCTTATCGTATATGACTTCATGGTGGCGGCGGAAGGGTACTGGCTATTCAAGTACATAATAATATCACATTTGTCAGCTCTACCATCAATATATTGATAGGTACACGAATCATTCCCGCCGTACGTGGTCATCACTTTCTTGGTTCATCACATAATTTTTATGCAATTTATTATTGCTAAAAATGTGTGATAAGTAAAAGATACCTTTTCTCTAGTGTTGTCTGATCACGGAACTTGCTCACATATAAACCTTAGATTCATCTACGAAATATTGGAACACTTCTATTCTAGGCCGGAGTATAGGAAATATACGTAATACATCGAGTATATGACGTTACTATTCAACCAAAATTTACCAAGCTTCTCAGTTGTGCTGTCATAATCCGATTCGTTGGTCGTGAAAAAAAATTATACAGCTTTTAAAAAATACAGTAGTGTGTTTAATTTTTAAATATAGTTAATATTTATAAAAGCCCATAGTACAATATTATTTCTTTGCATAATTATAAAATTATCTAGGCGTCTATATTAAAATATTTTTTTTTGTGTTTCATTACGCTGCAAAAAGTACCACACCTGAATTAAGTAGTTCCTCCTCAAATAGTGTTTCGGCCATATCCTGCATACCATTCCTATATTTTTAAATAAGTAATAACAAATGGTTTTTGAATGGGTGGATATCGAGTACTATCCGACACATTATTTGCATATTTATGTACGCACAGATAAAAATAAATACAAAAACCGTGCAAGTAGGTTAGTTTTTATTGCATATCTCGAGGGATGTACAAGAAAACAATTGATTGAATTCGAGTTTTGATTTCCCACCTGACCATAGTTTTTCAAATGTTTTTTTTATTCTCTAGAAAAAATATTTAACTTTAAATATTATTAGAGTGTATATTCTATAGTATAAGTTTATTTATTTATATTGAATAATTAACAAACAACACAAAAAGTAAAATTTGTAATTTTAATTGATCATATGAATATAGCTATATTTGTTATATACGTATCATAAATAGTTTTTAAGTTTTATAGTAAAATTTAATATTTAGGTGGTTTATGAGAACACAGAGATGAATGTTAAAATTTTTTAAGTTGTACGAATATATGGTGAGGAGTTAGCTGTGTACTTTAGATGTCGAGAATTCGTTCTTTTTCAGTAATTCAATTTAATTAATGTGATTAATGGTGGACTGATAAATCTAAAAAATTTATCGTGAACATTGCATTACTTATTACTTGTGTGTTTTTAAGAATATTGAGTTTTGTAGTTTCTAAAACATTGCCAAAACCACGCCCGTGCATGCAATAGCTATTCAGTTTAGGTTCAGCATCAATGTTCGGGTCAGTCAACAATTAAATTAAAGTGGAGTTAAACCACTTTTAATCTTTGTTTTTTTTTCTTGTCCAAGAAACTATTGTAAAGCGTATTATTATATCATATGGATACAGTATAATCTTTATCTGTTTTCAATTGCAGTTTTTCATATCTAATACGTTACAGAATAAACTTTACCACTTAGATTAATGATATTAATGATTACGAATTAAAAATTGTTGAACCATTTTTACCAATAGTTATCTGACGCAGATATATTAATTAAATACTTATATCTATAATATGAATGATAAATAATTTTTCGGAACACAACGTTGAGGGCTGGAGATGTTTTTTTTTTTTTATCTTTTTAAAGGTTTTAAAATTTAAACTCACTTATGTTAAAAAAATATGAGAATGTGTTACTTAAGCAATTTTTTTAGTGTAAATATTTTTTCATATTAAGTATAAAATAAGCTTAGTTGGCACAGTCAATTAACTAGGCTCTGAAAGGTCTTTCAAAATTGACAATTTATGGAATATTTATATAATATTACAATTATAATTATATCAAAAAATTAAATAGCACTTAAGTAAATCAATGATATTTTGTGTGATGAACAAAGTGTTAGAATTGTTTTTTTGTGTCCTGAATTAATGAGCATAGAGAAGAAATGTATTTTTTTTTCAATATTAATTTGGATTTTATCTATCAATGTAGGAACAAAAATAAATGGAATAAGAAACAATGTGTATAATATCTATTGCACACATGTAGGATGTAATGTTAGTCCTTAATGAAATACGTATTGTAAGTAATTCAGAATATCATTATAAACATAGTATTAAACACCGTTTATGAAATATACGTTAAGTTCTGATATTTTATTTATTAGCTTAATATTACAGTACAATTTGAATGTTAAAAATTTTAGTTTCAAAAACTTGAAAAGTAAATAGGTATGATAAATTTTATATACAGTGTTCCATGAAACTATATTTATAATTTTATCTTACAAAATTAAACATTTATGTTTTCATAATTAAATATAATTTATTCTAAATATTAAAAGTGTACATAACAATGTAACCCAAAGATAGAAAATATAATAATACAATTGATATATGTATTTAATATTATTATATTATTATTTATTAGTAATAATAGTCTTCTGAAATCATGAGGATTAGGTATTGTCAAAAATTCCAAAAATTCCTATTATAAAGTTTTTTTTACAGGTGATAATTATTAGTTATAGTTTTTATAAATGACAGATGTTCACAATGTTATGATAATGAAAAAATCACAAGAAATCATTTAATTATCATCATTTAAGTTTGTTTTTGCATGTCAAACTACTGTATAATCTAGAGTTTCCGATCTTATTGCCAGCAAGATGTATGCTAACATATATTTAGCTATATTTAGTTTATCTTATTGTTGCATATTTGGAATCCTTATGTGGTCCATCGTTGTTGGTTTGACTTACTGTTTCTCGAAATGTTTTGTTAGGCATGTTTCAAAATAGTTTGGAAGTTCTAAAGTTTTTCTCTAGATGAATTAAATTCTGCTCTTGTAAATTTTCGTTTCGAAGAACCATTTCAGAACCTAAATAATATAATAAATTAACCTTTACCCTCAGACAAATTACACAAAATAATAATCATTACTACTGTGTAGTGTATGTCATCTTCAATTACTTCCGTAATTATTGACAATACATTACGAGATGATAAGGGAGTTTGATCAATGTTGGGTATTAGTTTACTAGCATAATAAACTCTGCTAATACTTGAAATCTCTAAGAACAAAGTTATTTAAAAAATATATATATATATATATATATATAAAAATACGTGTAGCCCATATTTTTACTGACACTAATACTATAACTTATAAGTAGTCTAAAATATGCATTTAATAGGTACACAAATATTAAAAATTATGCTTTTTTATATGATGATGGAATATAATACATTTTATATGATGTAACTGTTTATTTTTTAAAAATAGGACAAATATTCGTAACAATAAGCTTATATTTACGACGTGATATCATTTTCATACTTAACTTATGTATGCATATAATATATAAAGCTTAAGAATATATTTGAGATTCTACTAGCGTAATACTCCACTGAATCATATTTGAGGGTTCATTTATCTAAATGAAGTAATGACATCCAAAAAAAAAAAAAATAAAATGTTATAGTCATTTCATGTATTTTACAAAACCGTCTTTATCGCATTATCTAATATGTCATATTTTTCATTTTTAAAATTTAAATGCAATTTACATTTTGTAAAACTAGCGGAATATAATATTATTCATCAACCTCTTATAAATAAATTACATATATTTAGAGTAGTAAATTTTAAAAGTAAACATAACTCTCACTAACACAATTTTTAAATTATGACAAATTAAAAATTTCTCAAGATGAGCTCACAAGATAGGATATTTTTAACAGATTTAAAGGCTGATTGAGGAAAGTAAAAATAATGACGGGAAGTCGGGAAATTATCCTTTTACCACTCTACATAATAATCGTGCACGAAATTCAACTCACTGTAAATAATGTTCATTTAGCAGCAAAACAGTGTTAAAATCTAGTTTAGTGGTTAAGTAGGGTACGGTGAAGTGGTAACATCAAGACCTATGCAATTGGCCAATATTAGTTTCATCCTTAGTCTAGCTATAAATTCGAATTCATTGTAGCTTTCTGAAATCAAAACTTTAAAGGAATACATGCGTGAAATTTAACGTACCAAACAAATCTGAATTCAGTTATTGTGTAATTGATTACGAACTCACACAATTTTCAGCTTAAAAAAGAACGAGTGGGCCTCGCTTTGCTGTACAGTTGGGGGTGGAGTGTACCTCGCTTATAGGATAGGTCATTATTATAATGGATTTGTTAAATTTGAATGCAATAATAGATATCATTATATACGAATAATGATTCTGAACGGAGTTAATATGTTTGTCTAAAATGTGTATATAAAAATTTAGTATTTTATATTTAAATTGAATTATAATGCAATTTCGTAAAAATTTAAATTTCAAATGGTCATAAAATTTTTTCTTTTAAGTTTGGTAGAAATTTTTTATATATTTTTAAAGGTAAGCTTATGGACAACCTAGTGTTAAAATTTTGAACCTTAAGTACAAACAAAAAAAATTTTATGAATTTTTATCTACAAAATAACTTGCAAATTATCGTGATTTTGACACATTTTATACAAATTTGAGATTTATGCATTTATAAAAAAAATTTGAGTGAAACGATCTCCGATATTTTCTAGTGAGAATAAGTTAAATTTATTATAAACCTTGTATTAAATTTTCGAGAGTTTTCGCACAGCCAATTAAATTTTATACATGTTTAAAAAGAAAACTTACAAAAATCGAAAATTTAAATTATCTATAAATATGTCAAAATATGTTAAAATACTTTGAAAACTTAACTATCTATATAGAATATCAATATAAAGATTTGGTGAAAATTTCAAGTTGTTACGGTTTTTCGTTTTTGAGTTAGAGCATTTTAAAAAAATGTAGTTTGTAAAAACGTGATTTTGCGTAAAATTTCCTGGTTTTTCGTAAATTTTTTATCGTTTTTTTCGATTTTTACAAAAAGTATTAAAAAAGTTGGATTTTTGACTTGCTCAAGTACCATCTACATTCACTTTATTTTCAGAAAAGTTGCTGTTTAAGAAAATCGAAGCATTTTTACTACCAAAAAAGGTGTCGCCAGGCACAAAAATAAAAAAAAAAATAAAAAACACACATCATTGTAAAATCAATAGATTCCATCACTCCGTTCAGAATCTAAAATTATAAATTATTTTTAGTACTATTTTTTTAATTTTTATATTGCCTTTAATAGTTACAATATCACACTTACACAATAATAATTGAAGGTAAATTTAAATTGTTAACATTTTTGGACGTTAAATGAAATATTTGATAGTCATATGATTTAAGTTGATTACATGATTTTTAAGACAGTATGTAATCAATTTTTACTTTTTATTTTTTAGTTTTTAATTATTATCAAAAATATTACTGAGCCTCACTGAGAAAACTGGTGTAAAACACCAGGGTTATTTTAGCTTGAAGGTATTCTTAATAATATAGCTACACATAAATAACAATAATTTTAAATTCAAAAATAAATATTATTAAAAATGTTACATATTATATTTAACTTAATTTTCATCATATTTGCGTCGAAACCGCAGGGAAATTGTTTTTTGAATAGGTGCAATGCTACATATCTGGACATTAATACAAATATCTGTATCATCAGAAAGTAGAATGATTTTCGGTAGCCAGTTTTTTTAAGCCGGTTGAAGGTGTAATTATAAGTCATATTTCTGGTGTTGACTTCATGGTTTGATTAATTGATTGTATATTTTTAGATTTATGGTATTAGTTTTTAGATATAGGAGTTCTATATTGAGGAATTTAAAATGTTCAAGTAGTTTTAAGACTAGTTATAATTGTAGACTGTTAGATATTTCTTGTTTTTTTTTTATATTTGCCAATTATTATATTTTTGACTTTATGCGGCAGTAGTTGTGTTATAGGCTCCAACCCACTTAATTATACTAAATTATAATATTATAAATTCAAAAAGTGTTAAATATATAGTTCTGATGTTTCTAAAAGATAATATCTCACGTGTTTTTTCAAAATATATATCATATTTCTTAATTTATTTAAAATGTATATAATCTGTGTTTCCACTTTATACCAGAGTAAATTTTGATGACTATTTATCTATAGTTTTTGACGATGCTAAGCAAATTATAATCACAATAGCCCTTATAATTTATTACGTGAATTTTTTTATCATGTATTAGATTTAGGAATAGATTATTATTACTTAGCCAATTGTAAATATTAAATCGAGCTCAATATTCTTAATTTCAATGTGCTACATGGCATAACATATTATTTTGTTTTTTAACATAAGTAATTTTATATTATTAAAATGAATATTAAAAAAAAAATCGGCGATAGTGTTTTATGTTATGGTACGTTGTATTTTATGATTTGTTTGCTAGAATTAGAACAATTTATTTTTTCTTTGTATTCTGTTTTCCGAGTAGGATTTCATAAGGGAAAGAATCGATCTAGTTATACATGTATCTTGTATTTTACTTAGAAGTTTATTTAGGTTACCGAAGGCTTTAGCCAGATCTAAATAAATTGTAGTTCATTTTTACCTTCTTTTAGCGTAGTATAGATAAGTTTTGTGATATTAGTTATCGCTTGGACTGTGCTATTATTAAGTCTAAGAATAAAAGTAGATTTTTCGATTCTAAGAAGAATATTAGTTTTATTCTTATGATTTTTTCAAATATTTTTGCAATATTTGAGATAACTGATATTTGAAGAAAGTTATTGAGATAATATAATTAAATGATTAACATGTTTGATAAATGTAAAAATTAAAAATGTATGTGAATATAATATCATACTTGCACACTCCAATTCCTCTATATTTGTTAATTGCTGAAATGTCTCGTTGGGATTTTTTTGGATCTTAATTCTTATACATACATAATTTTATTCAATTTTATAAATTTTAACGTGAAATGATAGATTCTAGAATATAGAATCGATTTCACAGTCATAAATGTATTATTGGGTACCTAATTGAGGAAACTTGTTTATAATAAATATTTACGTGCTTTGACTGATTGTAATAAAAACATTATTGTGTATACTCGTCCTATTTTATTTTAGGTTTTTATGTTTTGAAAGTTTACCATACAAGTGTACTTAGGTATAAATATAAATTCAATTAACTGGGATCGTAAACATTAGTTGTTTATATGGTTGTATAATTTACGTATACCAACTGACAATATCTAATCTAATTAATTTATAGTCACTCAGTCACCGTGAATATAAATAAATATAATCTGTAGTACTTTAGTCGATTTGCTAATATTTTGATTGTATTCTTAATTTTTATTATCTAATTAATCTATTTTTTAGAGAGAACCTGTAAGCTGTGGTCATTAGCCATCCATGTTAAATAATACTTATATAACACTTCAAGCTTGAAACTCATAAGTCATATATTGAGATTAAGTAGGTACCGAAAAAGCACATTATTTATATTTTTGAAATTTAAATTTGGTTTATAGTGATTTACATCGTAATTGTACGAAGATATAAATAAGTTTCAATGATGTTGAAACTTCAAAATTTTGGGTATACTTGATACGTTTTTCTAATTTAGATGCTTTCAATTATTTTACGACTTGTATTTGTAACTACATTTTTCTATGATAATTTTATAATAATTATTTAGTATAATAATACTTAATGTTGTTATTACAATATAAAACCAAACTGGATCAATTGACCGTCAACCAAAATACCAACAAGCGCATTCGATCAACAGAGAAAATCAATAAAAATATCCACGATATTATAAGAAGAGCTCAGATACCAAGTCCAACGAAAAGCCAGAAACAATGTGTGTAGCAGTTAAAAATGGTATTCAATAATCATGAGGGTAAAACTTGTTTGGAGTATCTTCAATGCACTGCTAAAAACTTCTCAATTTCATGACAGTTCGCATTTTATTTTTATTTTATTTACTAATCGACTTTATTAATTACTTTTTGAAACAAAAAAAAAATTATATTTTAATTTGTATAAATTATTATTATATGTTTATTTCTATTATCCTTCTTAATGATCGATTACACGTAGCCACGTAGGTAAATTGCGCATGTTAAATCATATTAAAGTTTTTATAAAGAAAAAAAAAGAAAAATATGGATGTAATTCTAATGTAGGTCGATTGTCCCTGTCGGTATTTTGGTTTTCGATCGCTTGTCCATATTCCATTTATAAAACACATATTTCTTTTTTTTTTCAATAACACTATTGAATCTAAAAGAATGATATTCTATTTAGTTTATTAGTATTTATAATAATACATAAATTTACTTTAAAATCTAAATTGTAATAATTATATCCTCCTAAATTAGTGAAAATAATAAAAATCAATTTAAATTGATAATTAATGAAATAAATCAACACTCATTTGATGACTTTTTAAATTATTCTTAAGTCATATTAAATAATTTAGATGTATAACTAAATGACTTAAATGACTAGGTTAACTTTTTGAATTATTCATTATAAATTACTTTAATTTCTTAATATAATTATTAAATAGCTTATTAATAATTATGACTTCAGTTTACTATATTTTTAATATTGTATAATATTCTTATGTAATATGTATGCGATTAATGTTCACAAATTGATAAAATGTAAGATAAAATATTAGCAACTAATTAACTTTATTAAAAAATACATAATTATTTTTTGTTCAATTATTATACTTTGTCAATAAATATCAAAGTAAATAATATATTATATTTTTATTATTATGACTTTTATTATGTTAATATATTATAAGATGTATTGTAATATTTTATTTTTATTATTATAATTGTAAAAAGATTAAGGACAGAAAAAAAATATTATATAATATCCTTTAATATTAAAAATTAATAATAATTGTAAACATTTGAAACATCTGTTTGAAAAAATTCGACCAGATTCTGTTATATAATAAATATTGACCAACTACACTACATCAATTATGAATGGAAATATCAAATATTCTAACAAAAACTTTTAATAAATTGCATGTGAAAACCTGTTAATTTGAAATAAATAAATAAAATACTATGGTTTAAGTATGTATTCTTACTGAGGTTTAAGGAGTTGATTGATTTCGAATTATTGAAAAATAAAACTAACAATATTCTTGTTAATTTAAGAATTTATTATGTGTGAAAAAATGTATTATCGCCCAAGCACAAAGTATCTTTATTTTAAAAGTATAGTTATTTTATTTTTATAAAAACAGTTATAACTTAGGCATTTTATTTATTTTTCCGGGCGGACACTGAGACAATTTATTCAGACTTTTTTTTTATAATGATGATAAAATAAAAATGGTAAGTAATAATTGTAAATAATTATTATTAGAAATATTAAGGATAATGACGAAGAATAAAGTATCAAAATATTTATAATACTGTTTAATCTACATGGTTAAATTATTGGAGTTTAGAAAAGCTACCTGTATTACGTTATAAATGTTATAATATTAAAATACTAATTATAAATATAGTAAATTATATCAAGGACTTTTTGTTGTTATCAAAAACATTTAACATTTTTATTTTTCTATAATTTAAATTTTACTTAGCTTTTATGTACTTATTTTGTCTAACAAAGTTCTGTTACCGTTGTTTTAAAAACATCTCGAAATAGGCTTAATAATAGTATTAAGAATTACTTCATTATTATTAACATAGCCCATATCACGTATTAAATATTTATAATATAATTTAAAAACTTAAATATGCTCATCAAATGAATAATATTGATGATTCCGGGTGGCGTATTTTGCAAATGAGGGTACATTCAGAATCGCCTTCCTACCATTGGTCTATTTTAATTCGCGCCTTTTTTCTCTCCACATAATTTCTTTTCAATGGCCTCCATGGCAGCCACGCGAACTAACTGCGGAACTTAAATCAAAAAAATTCCCTGATTTGTTATGAAAAACCACGTCGGATAGGTAACAGGGCGTCCGCACGCAATCAGTACCGCAATCAGTGCCGCACATACACTATTTTCTACCTATAACTATGATAAAAGAAATCATGTAACCCTTCTTTATAATGCATAATTACAAGTTTTGATTATAATGAAAATAAATGTGCAAAAATTATTTTTGGGAAAAAAAGAATCAATCTCGGTATGACGAATTTCGGGTCTATATTATGATCATACCAATCGGCTAGAACATATGATGATCAAAATTTGTTTAATGTGGCTGTATAACCATAAACAAACAATCTTTCTGGCTGTTTAGGAGGCAATTGATAAGAAAATATGCGAAAAAAAGGCGCGAATTCAAATAGACCAATGGTAGGAAGGCGGTTTTAAATGTACCCTCATTTGCAAAATACGCTTCCGGGTGATTTTAAAAAAAGTATAAAAAGAAAAACATACATACACACGTGTAAATGTGAACATCATGCGAATATTAATTTATGCATTACTTAGTATTATTACCATTGCATAACTTTTAAATTGTAAAAATTTGTGTATTTGTATAAATTCTTTCAACCCTTTTCAATCTAGTCAATATGAATGACGAAATGACGAGAAGTCATAAAGGAAAGAGTACCAAAGTTCTAACATTGTATAAAAACTAAAAGAGTAGGTATGTTGATATTTTTTACCTATTACAGGAATATAATAGAAATATCAGTCGGATTTCCGATGTGGGCTTATATGCAGTTCCATACCCTTAAAAAGACTCTCCACTTATATTACTTCCGTGTATATATTAATTTAAATCGGAACACTTAATTGTTTGATTCCGGTTTCAAGTCCGGTCAGCACATTTCATCATATGCGCTCTATAACCTTATAATATAATATATATGAAGGAAAAGTCTTTTTTACGTACCACTTTTCTAACAAGCCTACTGGATATTTTTGGATTTATTTTTTCACAACATTTTTATTATGATGATACGTATTTTGGTCGCACTAAACAATCAATATTTTACCCTTTTACCCTCTATTATTAGAACGCTAGATCAACCTGATGATTTCTGTGCATCAATCATGCATTGACAGCAAACGCACATTTTAAATAAAATCATTTTTGGTTCACTTATAAACCCAGGTAACTCAGTAGTATACCATAAAAGAGGTGAGTTTGCAGTAAATTAGAGAGTACATGAAAACGTAAATTTTCTAATTGGAAGTCAAAATTTAAAACTTAAATGAAGAATTTAAACTATGATCACTTTTGAATATTATGTAATTTTAATGCTTAAATGCAGTGACCGAATAAAGTAATTTGCTTTCTATAAAAATATACAATCATTCCTGCTATAAAATACTGAAAGTATTATTATTATTTTTTTTCAATGGGAGAGCAATTTATATTGAATTGAATCGATATAAAAACTAAATCAAGTATGGAACAAAATTATAAAATAGATTCACTATCCAACTTCCGATTCTAGTAAAAAATTAATTGTGATTATATAAAGGTTTAAATATTTTATGCCTTAAAATTATATTATTGTTATGACATAATTTGAGTATACGCAATTTATCGGTTTACATCCGGACATTTTTATTGTTTAGTGCAGAACGTTGAAAAAGAGCTTACATTTTATACTTATTGAATTTACTACTCTGGGGCTTAAGTCTGCAATCAAATAAAACATCAATTGCTTGTAAATGGTTCGAGTTTTTATTGATTAAAAACGAGTAAAAAATAATAATAAAGTAACACAACTGATGATTTGTTCTCTTGACTCTTAGTAAAAATAAAGATTGTTCTTTATTTTCTTCATATATTTTATACGGTACACTTTTATTTTCTCGTTTACGCAGTTTTATGATTTTTTTTTTTTTTGAGTAGCTATATTAAGGTTTTACACCTCACACACATACACTTACACATACATAGGAATAAATATATATATACTAATTTTTTATGATAAAACTAAAAAATTGATACGTGTTTGATGAATTGAGAACAGAACAAAATAATAGCATAAACTTATAGACATTCATTTTTAACATTAGCCAATTTATTTTTCAATTATCTTATCTACAAGTTTTTGAAATATTTTTTTATTTATATAAAAGTAAATGTAATTAAGCGCCAAATAATCATATATGAATATACCAATACAACTGTTTGATATTATCATTGAAAATACGGTTTATCAATGTCACATGTTGATAGAGAAATATATACACTGCCATATATAATAATATATACGAGACACAAATCCAATGTTATTGTGATTATAGTTTAGAGTTAAAAATGTATCAAAATATATATTCCAAACTCTTTATTTTCAAACGGATTAATATAACATAAAACTCATGTACCCATTTCTCCAACAGTCCTATTATCGTGCTCTGTCTAACTCTAGAACAACGATTACATAAACCTCACCTTATTATTAAAATTATACTATATACTTAAATATCAAGATACTTACTGATTTTATGAATAATTCCAAATGTGAAACATCGCAAAAAGTCAAATTTTAATAAAATATTGTTTTCTAAATATTTATTTTTGTTCATTTTAATGTAGCAAATTATTGACTGTATCTAAAATAAAAGTCATATACGAAGAGGGCATATGTGACAATCTGTGATGTAAAAATTAAAATTGATGTTGAAAGTTATTTTTCCTACCTATTCATTTTTCTTATAAAATGATTCCTTATTGTGGTAAATTATAATGTATAATTATTCCTGCTAGTTATTCCTTCTTCTAAATCAACCGTATTCCATATTTCATACATTCACTTAATTTTTACTCCACCATTACATTCAATGTACTTATGGAGAACCCTAAATAATAGTAAATAGTATATATAATTGAAATATAGAGGAAAAAAAATTAAATTCTAGATTTCATATTTTTTATAAGTATATATAAAAAAAAATTATGGTATTTCGTTAGAGCCGTTGAAATGTCTTTTAATTTAGTTAAGTTGAGAAAAAAATCAAGCCACCACGTTGAAATCTGCGAAAAATATTCTATACACACACCAAATCATCAATAATTTAGTGTTGAATATATTATGCAAATAATACATTATTCATTTTTACGTTGTACATATTACATTTCCATTTATTTTAATAGCTTACGTCTACAAGAAGTTAGAAATATATGCCTCCTCCATTTAGTTTGAAATGGTTTTAATAAAAACGGAATGATTTTGTTCTCTTCTTTCTTTTTTAATGTAAAATAAATTAAGGCTTACAAAATATTATTATATTATAATTTATAATGTATAATATAAAAACTTAGCACTTTTTAAACAACGGTCAGTGAGAAGAAATTAATATTGTATCATCTAAATTCTAAATTATATTACAAAGTAAATTATTGTAGTAACATTATAGTAACACTATTAACCCATGTATAATGTTTAAAAAAACGAAATGTACGTCTCTATATATACAAGTACGCCAGGCTGATTTAATGCAGTAACATCCGATATAATGTTTTTCGAATATGATTCACATTATTTAAACCGATTTTCTTGACACGATTTCTGGTTGTGCGTTCGGATGGAGAAATTAAAATGATAAAACGCGTGTGTAACGTGGACAAAAGGAAATTGTAACACAGGCGCGAGTTAAAAGGTGCGTGTTTAAGAGTATTTACTGTTTGTTTGTCCCATCATGTATAAACACATATACATGTTTTTACACTTTATGTGTACTTTTTATACACCGTAAAATGTCGTAAATTGTGTTAAAAGTCCGTCAGGGGAATAACTCGTTTTTAAACCCATATCCGTTGGAATTCCGATATAAGTCCACGTGCCCTAGGCTCCTCTCGGTAATCCGTACGCCGAAACGGCCAGCAGCGGTCGGCGGAGGAGACGGTAAGCAACAACGATGGGAGTACGTACGTACGACAGCGGCGGCGGCGGCGGCGGAGCGGATGCGTTTAATACTTAATATTATACATTTTTTATGGTCTATTATTTTCTCTACGGGCCGATATAAACGTTTCGGCGTGAAAATCCGTTAATAAATAACGTCCTCGGGTGGCTGAAAAGCGGATGACGTTGGCACGGGGAGTGTTGGAAGGGGGAGTGGAATATTTTTGGCGCAAAACCCATTTTTATGGTCGGACCACCCCAAAAATACGTCCGTGAACAGGGGTCATGCCGATTTATCGACACGCATAAATACACACGCGTACATGCATGCATACGTACAACGTGTACACATGCGCACGTCCAAACTATCTGTATAAATTCGGGTCTGACCGTCGCTATTTAAACCCGGCAAACCCTTTCTTCGTCCGATCGAAACCTAATGGAATTATTTAGTCGCCGCGCGCCACACCACACAGGCGTAGCGGCGGCGGCGGGTCAAGGGACGTGGAACGATAACGGCGGCGGAACAGTTCGACGAGTGGATACACGACCTGACTGATGGTTTTAATAGCCGCGGCTGTACTTGTATACGTATATTTTGTGTCGTGTAGGAGTGTTCGCAGCAGCAGAGGCAGTGGATTGCAGCATCCGGGTCGCTAACAATGTTCGAGTGTGTTACAAAAGGGTTTCCGTCAATGATGACGACCGACGACGTGGCGAGTCCATGAGTCGATATTAGGTCGGATTAACGGACACATTGCAAACTCGATAAAATTGGGTCCGGTAATATAGGTACCCGCATTGGTTTTTCTTTGAATATCGTAAAAAAGCGATAAACTTTAACTATCGACATTTATAAATTCAGATCAAATTATGGTAAAATAAGGTAAATGCCGTCACAACAAATATTCGATAGTCTGTGATGGAAATGAATGTTTCAAAATTATATTTTGTGCATTATTAACTCTGACTCCTTCAATAAAAGTAAAATCAATTTATAATATCCCTAGTGTATTAAGCATTTGTCAGACGGTAAACCAACAGTTATTACATTCAGATTGATTGCCCGTGAATGATTTTATTAGTTTAATAATTAGATTCATAAAATAATATAATTATTAATTAATATATTACAAGAATCCATAGAACATAATCACACTTTATAACTATCTATAGTCGCATAAATCCCGAAATGTCCATGTAACAGTTTTAAGTATAAACAAGACTGTGGTATTAAACTAAAGCTAATTGAATATTTTCATACAATTCAAAGTTCAAGGTACATTTTTAAAGAATAATTGGCCATTATTTTCCAGTCATTCTTAAAAAATACATTTAATTTCAGTGTCAAGTGTGCATATTATTTTTTTTTTATGACTTATTAATTCTTAAGTATTAAATAGGTAAAGTATTGTTTTGAATATTAGAATTTAATAAAAGTTAAAGCAACCCTTTAAATATTCTACGCTAAAATAATATTATTATGGAGTTTATAAATGCCATAACAAGCGATTTATTTTGTATGTTATTAAAATCAGTGTATTTTAGTGTATAACTAACTTATAAGAGATAACTTTTTCACTAGTTTCCTTAATGATAAGGTTTAACTAAGAAATTATACCTAATTTCGTCCAAAAACTAAGAAAAAAAATTTACTCTAATGAATGAATTTTTGTAATTAACCTGGCTCAATAATTTGTATTTTTATTTAAATTTAAATTTTCTTAAACATTATAAATTTTGATACAACTATTTGTTTTCATATATACCTTTAAATAATTTTTCTGACTGATCAAAACAAGTAATGTGTTAGTTTTTCAAAGATTTTATTTTTATTTTTTTATAATTGACAATTTAAGTACTAAATATACATCAAAAGTTTCAAGCCATAACTTTTCAGTTCAGAATTCAGACACATAATAATATAATGTTACCTACTCATAATAAGTCAATTTTTGATTTTCTCGGTCTTTTTCTTAAAAGCATTTGATATTTATAGATTTACTTAAATATGATTTATTATTTTTATTTATAATTTTAAAAAACGTCATAAAATTTTTTTATTTTTTATTGATAATTTAGCTTCAACAGCTAAGGCGGAGCTTTACATAATATTTTTACATTATTATTTATTACATGTACAACTTTTAATCTTAAAAAAATGTATTTATATTTCTTTGGTTATATATTTTTATATAATTTGATACTCAAGAGAAAAGAGTGAACGTCTTTAAATTTAATATCTGATCCGATTTTTTCGATGAGGATCTCTCCTAAGTTTTATCCTTTTGTTTCTCATTCGTTTAATCTAAATAGATAGGTAAATTGATTGAAATACATTATTACAACATAAAAATATTTTTAAATCACTTTTTGATTATTGATGAAAAAACAATGTATCATTTTTTTTTTAACATAAGCTGGAAAATTATTTTTATAGATTTAAAGGGAACTTACTAAATTTGTATTGAACTATGAATTCATACAATCATTATTAACTTCATCATAAAATCAAAATAATAAAAATTCTTTGTATTAAGTATTCATAGATCTATAATATTGATCTATAACATCAAAATATTTTATATAAATGAATTTTAATTGTTCTGAGAAAATAGATAATTTTCATTGTAGATTTTGAGTGAAACAAGAAATTTTTGGGTTTTATACTATATTGCTATAATATGTATATTTTCCGTCTGTCGACAGACAGATATACTCTAGAAAGATTACTCCAATTATTTATTTGTTTATATTTTCTGATATGAAATTGTGCCAAGTTATTACATTGCAAATTTTATTTTTAAATTTCTACTAATTATTTGTACAAATATTTGAAAAAACTGACGAAATATTACAAAAAAAAACAACATTTATGGGATACCAGTTTTGGTTATAAACTGTTATAAAATGGTTCTCAACTTTACTCGAAAAACCATATCAATAAACATTTAAGATTTTACTATATGCTAATTGCTAGTGTTACCGTTCTCGAACGGTAATACAGAACTATATAATTTTAAAAATATTTTAATGTGCTACTTCGTAAATTGTAGATTATAAAATTGTTGGGTTAACCCAAAATAACATATTTTCTCCTACAAGATGATGTGTTTAATAACCATATATATTCTTCTTCATTCTCTATTTAAAAAGTATCCGATACATTGGGTAAATAAATGAAATATATAACTTAAAGTTGATTGGTGAAAGATTTGTGTATATTTGATTTATAATTGCACAAGTAAAATATTGATAATACATTTGATAATTTTACTGTTATTGATTTTACGTGGCTAGTAAAAGCCTAAAATGCAAAAATACATGATATTAATAGTTTAGTATTATTACGATATAATATATCAAAATATAGAAGTTTTGTTTGATAAGATATTATTGTTTTGGTGTTTACTAAAAAAATTATTTATTTATTTTTATTATAAATTTAAAATATATATTTCTCTAAATACATCTTAAAAAATTGTTATTAAAATGTATTATTCAATTTCATACCACATTTGTTTAATGTTTGATGTTTTTTGTTTTTCTTTCCATAAACTATGAAACTTAACCAATAACTGTAATTAAATCAAAACATTATTTAGAAAAAAAAATTAGTTAACAACACCATATACGTAATTAACTCACATTATAATATACTAAATGTATATGAATAAATAATGTTATATCTTTGACCATTACTTTTTTAATAGAATGTGCCTCTGTTTCTCTTATACTTGTTATAATTGCATATTATATTAAAACTCATAAATTTTTCACGTTAATCAGCAACTGTATAATTCGATTGCACAACGTTAATGTACATAGTATGAATACAAATTACATATGGTGTAATGTAGTTTACCATATTATATCCTTTACATTTGTTTGTTTTTATTTCTGTATAGTAATGATATATGTCATTGATGTTTCAGTTGAAAATAATTTAAAAAATATAATGCTATCGATTATATATATATATATTCAATAGTTTATTATTTAAATCCAATTTTATAATGGCTCGTGACGATAAACAGTAAAAACAATACATGTATACAAATATAAAAACTTTAAATTTTACTATATTAGTCAATCATACATAAAATATAATTTTTTTACAACTAAAAATACAAAATTTATAAAAACAGATTAAAATACCTGACTAATTTTAAATTTCTAATACATTTGTGAACACAACTTTCCTTCGGTCAATGTACATGGAAATTGAAACATTCAATGATATCAACATTAGGCACAAATGTACCATTAAAAACACTATTTCTTCTAATGGCATAAAATATCCAAGCGAAAAATATTCTTGATACTAAACTACTTTTTATATACATTTTATATTTTGAGTGATATATATTTTGCAAGTTAAGCTTAGTGTGCTATTAATAATACATTTTTCTCCATAACATACGCAGACAATAAAATATTGAACTGTTAGTTCAACTACTTGATAGAAAATAAAATATATTTATTCCTTCTCATAATATTAAATATTATTTGAAGCGGCATATCAATTTTTTGAAAACTCTGAACGGCGTGTTTCATTTTTGACTAGCCCAAGTACTATTTAAATTCACATTCCTTTCGGAAAAAATGTTGTACAAAAAAATCAAAGCATTTTTACTGCCCCAAAATATGATAACAGACACACAAAAAAAAAACAACACACATCTCATTGTAAAACTAATATTTTCTATCACTCCGTTCAGAATCTAAAACCATAAAAGTATATAAGAGCATTGCACATTGATCTATTCAATTGGAATCCGTTATCAATATATTATTTATGATCATTGACCACAGACCGTTAGAAACGTGTTGACGGTTAACTTTTACTTTAATAACGATGACAACAGTCCATGTTTATCAGACACCAAGAGACTACATGTCACTTTACTAATACGTGTTCAGGGATACATAACTGTTATTAGTGTTATTATCGTGACAAATATCTGTCAATTTATTGCTCGATAATAATTTTGCATTCGTATGCGGCAAAATTAATTTTCTGTTGAAATTCACCATAAGATGTTTTAGCATTATTTTGTATAGCGAGGCTCTCGGTAATTTCATTGAGAAACAATAAAAACTAAAGCAATTGTCTTGATATTCTTACACGAACATTTTATTTTTATTGGATACCGAAGGTTACAAGCATGATATCATGATAAGTACTATGGAAGCTATACCTATGTATATATAACCACTTTATAATAATATACGCGGAGGAACTGTTAAACTCTGCATTTGTAATCGAATAAGATACTATTATTCGAATAAGACAATTGGCGAGGGTATTTCATTAAAATAAATTAGAAACTCGGGCGGGGTAATGCTATTAACGTTGTGCTCTCTCCACGTGCTTTCGTATTACAACCGAAAAAAAACCCGAAAATTTCCCAAACAATAGTTAGACTTTTAGACTTGAGTAACAGAAACAAGATTTAATTTTTTTTTGCTACGGTGCGGTCGTCTTTTCCACTTCATTCCTTATTTATTTGTTCGGTTGTTATGGTACTTTTAAATTATTTGACATCGAAATAGATATAACATCCTTGAAAATACATACATATATAGATATCTTATATTCATTTTTACACCGACAAACGTAAGTACAACCAAAACAAAACCATAACTTTTTCCAACAAATAATATGTGTTCCTGATTCTCATTGAAAATAATTGAAAAATGATTGTATTAGGATTGGTTTGTTTAATGAACGATTAATATATTAATTTTATAAACAAACAACGTATATACGAGTAAAACAATGTAAAAATTCCTAAATCACGTGGCAGTTGGTGATGGATGGTTTAAGATATTGGTTATTTAAGGTGAACTATACATTTTTATAAAGAATATTTTATAATAATTATAAATGATTCTTGAAAAACACAAATCAAAAATTAACAAATAATTAAATTGAACCAAATTAAAATTTGTATAATACGATGGGTTATCTTGAAGTTAAAAATAAAAAAAATAATGGTTTGATATAATAATTAAATTTCACATTAAAAAAAAATTATATATAAAAAATACGTAACTTTCTTTTTGAAATACATCCCAACTATAATTCTTTGAACTAATGGCCTTGTCTGAATCTTATTTTCAATAAAATAATAACTATAAAATAATTTTAAAATACAAATATATAACTACAATAAATACTATGATATGATTTCAAAGAAATAAACCATGTTTTACTATAAAATTAGAGCTTTCATTTGTAAGTAATCCCAATGGTGTAAGAGGACAAGTAGGTTCAAATATTTTATCATGATGCATGATATCATATTACAATTTAAATATTTTTCTAAAAAACTGATAATAGTTACATCGACCAAACTATCTTTGATAACATTTATAGAATTGAGTTCTCATATTAAATGTAGTAATTTTAAATTCTAATATATTTTGTACCAATCGCAATGAAAAATGTTCAATCAATAATATTCTTTGTTCAAAATAATAGCGTAATATTTTTTATAAATTCGAGTCTTTATAAGTAACCTAATCTAATGAAGATATTAATTATAACATGTATCCAATATTAAAATATTGTCAATTTTATTGATTGGCTATTTACATTTATTCGACTCAAATTAATCACCCATTTAGCTACTTTGGTACAATACACTAAACAAGGAAGATATATCAGCTCAATGGGATTTAGAACACATCAAATACATTTATTTTTTCGAAATGTCGTATAAATATGTTATGGATAAATTTTAAGTTATGAGAAACTTGAACATACTACTTTGAAACTTTGTCGTTTTTACATTTTGTCACATACCTATATTTTTAATTTTATGATCGTTATTTTACAATCAAATTAAATTATGATCAATGTTTAAATGTTCTTCTTATGTACCTAAATCATAAATAAGCAAAAAATACATTTAAGTGTGTTTTATGCAATATATAAAAATACAATTTATTATTTAAGGATAACACGTAAGCAATAAATCACTACCAGTTGTTATAGTCATATTTTTAAAATTTTATGACAGATGTATACTTTTTGTTAATATATCAGCAATGTTGCATTGATAGTTGAATTAAATTGATGTATTTTAATAAATGTTGACAAATCATTTGATATATTTATGATGAAGTATGATGATTTGATTACGATCAAAAATAAATATTAATATTGCGCACAAATGAAAAATATTTAAATTTAAATTTTTAAAATGTACGTAGACTTTAATATTTTAAAACACAAAAGAAATTTTGTAGATACTCTAAAAATGCAGGATCGATTAAAATATATTTTAAAAAATTACTTATGAATGACTTTAAAATAAATATAGTAAAGTATTATGAACACAAATAGTTATGTAGTTCTGGAATCATAGAGTTTTTAAGACCTAATGATCTCTATTTTATAAAAGCTTAAAATGATGTAATTTCAAATGCTTCGATTTTAAATATTAGTTTTTAATATTACAATCAAATATTTAAAATGTTGTACGTATTACAATTTTATCTGAACAAAATGCATATATAGTTACAGATATTATTAATTTTTAACATAAATCATGTTATAACAAAATAATTATAATTCTTCCATGGAAATTATGGATTCATTCGTTATATTATTAACCTGAATTATTTATTAAAAGACTCAACAATTTCAATATAAATTTTTCCGTCGGACTTATTTATTATAATAAATCCTAATGGTATTCCATTAATATATCAATTGTAATATATTTTGAGCAATGATTTGTGTTTAATACAGAGGTGGTTTGACAATTTTAGTTGACCGTGGCAAGCCTAAAATATTCCACCCACCACACCTAGTGTACAAATTTGATATGTTACCAAAAAAAAAATAAATAATTTGGTTCAGTTATTATTTATTAGTGATATAATATATTATTATTTATTCATAATTAAAAAGCGAATTTTAAGGTTTTTATATATTATATTTATTGGCTTTATGCAGTGATATTAAGATGAAAAATACAGACAGTTAATTCATAAGTCATAACAATGTTTGTAGAAAAAAATGTATTTTGCATATTACAGCATTAATAGCAATATTATAAACTATGTCTACCATACCGGCCACCACTTATCCATAATTTTTACCGGTATATTAGATGTTCAAGGTAGTTCAAGGTACCTCTGGTTCAATATAAATAGAAACAGCAATACACTGCATACTTAGTCTTTATATATGAAAGGCTAATCTCAAAAATTTGAAGTAGGTACTTAGTTGATGGACGAAAAGTGATGTCTACACTAACCTTTCAGTCGTAATAAAACCTGTGGCTGACGTGGCTATTATTGTTAAATCATATAATCATACATTCCATTATACTCGTATGTATCGTTTACATGTGTGCCATTACTATAAAGTATTAAAGTATGAACTAGACAAGAGTTTTATTAGTGTTTATTTGAAAAAAAAATTATAAAAAGTATATCATAAAGATGGTAAGTAGTTCTTATTTAGTTTGATTACTGCACAGAGGACGAAACTATTTAATTGTCAAATTCAAAATACAAATGTCACGACATTTGATTGATGTAAAATAAAATGGTTGTATTATTAATCATTATATACATATGCCTCGTATTTAAACATACGATTTCATTTTGTTTCGTGTATTAAACATAGTTATTATTATTCATTTTTTAGAACTTGAAACTACAATTATTGTTGTCATTAATACTTTTCAGTGGCCGTTTCAACGTAGCCATTTCGGCGTGAACCATTTTGACGTGAACCCATTTCGGCGTACATCCATCTCGGCGTGCATTCAATTATTTTAGACTTTAAAATTTAATATTCTTTAGTTTGATTTTTATTATAAACGTGCTGTATGCCGGTATAGAATATGATTCTAAACATGCTATATAAATTAACCTAAGCTAGTTTTACCTATTTTGCAATAAGATTTTAAAAGCATTGAGAAAAGATAATTTTTATTGCCTAATATATTTAATATATTTTTTATGCGTTTGGTGCAATAATTCAATTTATGTTTATGGTAAGTTTTCAAAATAGGATTAATCTGGTTGTTGCACTGACCTTTTAATTTAAGATAATCACAAAGTATTATTATTATTATTATTATATTATACCATTATTCTATTTACTACGACCATATGTCAAAATTTATCAATATTCTTTTATATATATATATTAAAAATACTTACAATTACTTAATTATTTATAGTTCATATCTTTATATAAGACATAACGTTACAAAATGGGATACTTGTAATTATATGGGATTTGTAATGGGATAGTTATATATTTATGGTATTTATTTTAAATTGTGTAACCTAAATAAATAATTTGTATAGAAATAATATACTTCCATTACAGGTATTTTATAAAATTATATAATATATTAATTATTAATTTACATAAATATCATTTATATAACGTGTTTTAGAATCATATATATACCAGCATTCAGTACATTTATAATAAAAATAAAATTAAAGAGCATAAGTCTAAAAGAATTGAATGCACACCGAAATGGGTCTACGACAAAATGGTTTACACCAAAATGGCTACACCGAAATGGCCACGCCGAGATGTCCGGGTCCGCTCTTCAATGTATCTTCATTGGTATACTTATTATATAACATTACCATGTTTTGAATAATATTTTTGTGGAAGCAAAACAATTTACTGTGCGATACTTGCTTTAATTGTTTTTTTAAAATAAATTAAAAGAAAATAACTTAATAAAATAACTATACACACTTCATAGAAAAATTATAACACTAGACACTAGTGTTTCTTTTTTTTACAGTTTTAAATATATTTTATTTTTGAATATTTATCTAATATATTTATGTAATACTTATATCCTATGGTATATTCACAATAAAAAATTTGCAACAACATAGTAATAGCATTTGGTATTCGTATGATTAACGTTCACTTTAACGTTAGATAGATAGGAATGTCATAAATATATTATAAGAATTTAATTTGTTGATACAATTTCATATGTAGAATCTATATAACTACAATATTTTGTTTATTTATAGAGTAATACAAATATATTCCAAGTAATTTCTGCTGTGAAGTCACAGTATTTTTCCCAAAAAATACTATTCTAAATAAATGCAATAATTTAATGCGTGGTTATTTTGTGTCACATATTTATAAAAAAAAAATATGTATTCTTTAATTATTATAAAATATTTCTGGTAATATTTACAATGTAATCTAGTAAGTAGTTTTTTTTTTTTTTTGTTTAATGTTTATTTATTCTCTTGTTAGCATATGATCATCAAAATCTCAACGGTTACCTAAATATTAATTATACGCACGGTACCTTCGTTTAAAACATTAGCGAACGCACCATAATATATTATGCACTAGGACTAAGTTAATTCCAATATATTTTAAGATCTAAATTACTCGATATTGAATAACTCTTCACGGTAAGATTGTAATTTTAAATGAATAAAAACCACGATATACTTAATACAGTTTTATTATGTTGATAGTGCTCTTTATTTGAAGTGATCCATTTGAAGTTATGTGGCTCTAGATTAGTTACAAGAGTTATTAGGATAAGGAATAAGGATTTCACCTAAATTACGTATTTAATTGTATTGTTTGAATTATTTTAATAAGAATTTCTTAACTATTGAATTAGACTAATTAGAGATTTATTTTATCGTTATCTATTTTAATGTATTTTTTATATTTTGAATATTTTTAGCACAGTCAGGTTAATATTCTGTCTCTTAAAAAACTCCAAACAAAGTGAAGTTTATTATAATATACAACAAATATAATAAAATTTATACTTAATCATTTTATTTAGAAATATTACTTATCACATAAAATAATAATTATTATATGTAGAACTATATTGTGAAATAAGCTAGACTCGAATCAAACATAAACAATTATTATTTCGTAAAATATTTTTCACCAGTTATAATAATGATTAAATTCTGTCGAGTTAAAATTTTTATTACCAAATGTAATTTAACAAACTGAAGTCAGTAGATTATTTGTAATTAAAACTGGAACACTGTGTTTCTTTTCAACCCCTCTCTCTATATATATATATATATATATATATATATCCCTCTATCTTATCTTTTTCACTCCATCGCTTTCTAATCTCTTTCTAACTCTCTTAAGTTCTAAGCCTTCATTCTACCTTTCAGCATTTCTGTCTTCCAACGCAAGTGCGTTCGTGTATGTGTGTATGTGTGTGTCATTTTATTTTTACAAACACTGTACATCATAATATAGCGTGCTAAACTGTTGCACGTCGGTGGCCTATATGAACATATTATAGTATCATGTCGACAGCTGCAAACAACTTACGCGTCACATTGATTGATGGGTGAGGAAAAAGGAATCTTTTGACGGCCACCACCACTGCTTCTCGGATATCTCTATATATCTCTATGATATACACTCTATTATCCTTCTATTTTCGCATTCTTTCCCTTTTTGTTTCAGTCATTCTCTGTTAGTGTAAATCTGATATCACACGAAGGCTATACGGACGATCATCCTCCCGTACAATATCATATTTTCGAAATGGTTGTTGAATTCAGCAAAACCTGCCAGTAATATTATACATAAGTTGAGAAACTTTAACTGCAAAAGTTACCACCGATGTTTACCTCAATTATCCCCTTAAGTACAAAATATCCGTAAAATAAATAGATATATAGTTTGAGAGTAAGACAAAGAACAAGGTATATGGAAAAAATAAGTTTCACATAATCATTTTTTATTTTATTTCTTTCTCCTACTATATTTTTCTTTCTCAGCGTTATATGTATTTTCATATATAAACCAACATTACTGCATGTTTGACGAACTTTGCAAGATTCAGCTTTATAAATTGGTCTTAACTATTAATAAATGATTGCAATTTTACATTTAAACTTGATTTCAAATAAGTACGCATAATCACGTAATCATACGCTTACATACATTATCACCACATAGCTATACTAGTATTTAAGACACCGACCCAACCACGACTACTAATGAAGCTATACATCACTACAAAAATATAGTCGCACGGTGGTTTGCCGTATGAAACACGCAATAATCGGTCACCGAGCACGCGTCATATACTGCTGTGATTCATATTAAATGCAATATAACATTACATATACTTTGTCAAAATACTGACATAGACACATGGTACCTATCTATATATATATTTTAAGATTTTATATCTTAAAAGTTGTTTTTTTAAAGGTAATCAAAAGTCATAACTATATGTTTTTTTAAAAAATAATCAGAAATATATTTTATTAGGTGTAAGGTATATCAATTACTGTGCAACAATAAGATATGTTCAAACAATACTTTATTACATTTTAAACTTGGTATTAAAAGTTAGTCATTAATTACAGGTTCATATAAGTTATCCCTAAAACTGAAATCTATAATTCTTCAAAAAATTCTAAACAATTTCTTTAAAATTTAAAATATTTTGTTTTGTCTGCTGAGAAGTTTGAGAAAAATAACATGTTTGGCTATTGTCTCAAGATCTTAATTTGACGCATCCGTTGTATACGAATATTTACTATTATTATATGGGTAATGAATTTAATATGTACATAATTAATCACGTTGTAAACCAAATAATAACAAATAATATAGTAATATTTTCGAATCATATAATGTAAATTATAACTGATTATATTTACGGTAAATACAGTTTACCTGTTTTTGTTTTTATAATTTACAAAAATAAAGTCAATACACATAATAAAACTATTCCTATTTATTTATAACTAAATTAATTCAATAAATAATTCTGTACAAGCTATAAATAATCTGATGTTTACTTAAAACACGTCATTATAATATTACTATCATAAATCTTTCAAATTTACCACTGTTGTCAGCCTAAAGTCAATCAAAAATCAATTTAGTTGATTAATGGAAATATATTATTTTTCAATTAATATTTTTGTTTCGACGGGTTAATAACACAATGTAATCATTCTATTTTTAAGCTTAAGATCTGGTATAAGTTACTAAGAAAAGCTTGAATAAGATAAAAGGAAATATTAAAGAAATGTATTTATTTATTTTATTCCAGAACCCGTCGGGGTCCAAGTAAATATTGTTTATGTTATAACATAATAATAAATATATATTAATACTTAACACATTGCAGTTATATTTAAAATTTATATATATGATTTTCAATTATACTATAACAATAATAATTTTTCAATTTTCCTTTTAACAGTTTTAATCCTTAATTAAGTAATTAAATTTTTTATATTATTATGAGTTACATTAATTATAATAATTGTGTGAAATAAGTTTTATAGTATTTTAAAATGCGAAAATAATATATACCTTGTTTTGTTTTTAAATTTTATTTCAAATCATTCGATAGTGTATTAATTTCTATATGTATTAAAAGCGATTTTGTTTAAATAATTAAGTAACAATTTACCATTATTTTTATTTTAAATATTTTTTAATTCATAGAGCGTTATTATTATTAACATATAGTACGTTATAAGTTATTTTAATCAAGAATACAATCAACGGTTATAATTATTAAACATATTGTAAGTAACACATGAGAGTTGGAAACTAAATTAATTCTTAAATAATGATATTTCACGTTATAATGGGTTTTAAAATGGTATTTTTTAAAATAATATTAAAAACGTAAAACGTTTAATATGTTTAATATACGATTTAATAAAGACTCAATCGAGCCATATTCGATCGGAAGTATATAAAGGATTTTTATGAATGTATTACTTATGTCGGTTTTCAGATTAAAAATTATATAATATTCGGTTTGGGTTTAGAAAACATTATATCACAAATCATTGCTATCGATTTACTAAAGCAATTACTATGCAAAACCCATAATGAAGCATAAGAATCTAACTAGATTTAACTAGATCTAACTATAAATTAACTCGTTTGTTCGGTTCGGTTTTTTAACCGAAATAACTCGAAAAAGGAAGAAAGAGCAGATACTTAACGGCACAATAATTACGAAAATATACCATCATATTTGATCATGTATACAGTCAAACCAAGAGTATGATATAACGTTCGATACTACTTCGATCACATAAAAACAATACGGAATATTCAAATGACGACAATGCTGTATACGTCAAATGGCCAAATATTTTATTTAGATGTGTGATGAAGGTTTTATGCAGATAATATATACTTTGACCGATAATTGTCCCATTTCAGAGATGGGCAAACTGAACAATCCTTAAAAGAGAACAATGTGACGATCATTGAAAATCAATGGTGGTTGCATCCCTGTAAATATTCTAGAAAAAAGCTGCCACTACTATAATCACCGTAAAACGCGTAAAACATGAGAAGGCGTAGACATCTAGCTATGCGTGTTTGATGACGCGTGACCGGCTGATATCTACCAAGAATAGTCTGAAATATTCTGTGAACTTGCGACTATATACGTATATATTGCTCGCGAGACTCAGAACCAAAGTTTTAGCACTATTGTGACGATCTTATGCCGGAGGAGTATTAGTTGCAAATAAATTGAAACATGTGATTATCAATATACTATAGTCACGTCTAATTTATTATTTTGTTAAATTCAATTTATTACAGATTTATAAATTTATCGATGGTTGAACATTTATCTACTGTTGTCATATATGACTTACTCACCTTCTTCTTAAACAAAAGCTATTCAATGACATTGTATGGCCGAACAATTTGCCACAGTCACTCTTAGTGACATGATAAGTGCTGGCAGCCGAATGGGTGACCATACAACTGTAGCCGAATTATCCATGCATTCCTACATACATACTCATGTATTTAATACTATACAGTTAAATAAAAACCCAAACGGAGGACTAATGGTTACAGTTCCAAGGTCCTCTAGAAAAATGCCAATATATATCTATAAAAGATGTTCAAATACGTATTGATATAATTTCCCACGATTAGAATCTTGTTTTTATCTTTATAATATAATAATAATTTAAATATTGGAAGATAAAAAAAATTTATGTACTTAGTTAATATAGGGGATTTTATTATAATTGTTGTTTTTTATTTTCAAAGACCATGGGTTTTATTGATTTTTACTATTCTAATGGGTTGGATTGTATGCTTAGTTTGCAATTTAGAATTATAATATCGAACTTCCTAGAGTTTAAGAAAAATAAAAATTTGATTCGAATTAATTTTTATTACGGCACAATGCAGTAAACATGATAGTTGCCCAAAATATATATTATATAATATATAAATAGTATTGATGTTTGATAGAATAAATATTTAAATTCGGAGAGTGACGGTAACTATGCTGGTTTCTTTTGACGTCTGATATATTATCATCAATGAATAACGAACTGAGTATTACGTAAAACGTATGGAGTATGAACTGATGGGTTATAAATTATAATAGAAGCAATCACGTGCGACCGTACTGAAATAAAATGTTTAACAAATATGAATTGCAGACATACACAAATATTCATGTAATATTTTTTATTTATTGCTATATTAGACAAGTCCATTTACACTAATTCAACAACGATTTAACACACCAAAATATAATATTTTAATTTAGATTTATGTAATTTTTTTCGAATACATAATTTTTTTTTTTTTACACAATTGAGTTAAGAATTAAGAATTTGCGATATAATTACAATTATGCTATGTAAAATTAAGTATTCTTTTTGTATTTTTAAATCAAAGTGTTAATTTAACAATATTTTTAAAAATTTAAAGCTCACAAAAATTCCGAGAAAATAAAAATGTGGAAAAATTCCAGATTTATTTGGAAGAATAAATAACACATGAATTTGTGACAACATAAAATATTTCTTAATACACTCTTGCATTGAATTTATTACAGAAATATAGTATGTATATATCATATCAATGTTGAACTGGATGGTGAGTATGCTATTTAAAGTTAAACAAAAGAAACAAAAAAAAAAATCAATAATTACCAAAAATAATTCCTAATGTTTTCACTTAGAGTCATTAATATAATTTTTTATATTAATATATTGATATCAACGCGTCTTCAGTTTGGCCTTTTACAAAAATATTTAGTGGATAAAACAATAATTGAGGTTTTATTTTTAGCATTATACAATATTAAGAAAAAAATTAAACCCCTATTATGTTAGACTACCAAGTGATATATAAACTGAAATATGGTTTACGCTCCATAATTAACAACAAAACAAAAATAATCTCTGTAGAGTTACAATATAATGTACAATATACATAGTGTTGGCAGCATATCGGACGTGGATAATAATAAGTATTATTTGAAGTATACAACTTACTATAGTTTGAGGTACCTTGTTGTAATGGAAATATTATAATTTTATAAAATTTTATAAATCTATAGTAAATAGCATAAAAAACGCGAGGAAGCATCTCTCTCATTATTACCACCTTTGAAATATATAATATGTGCCTCATATATTTAATTTTTTTATGTTATAGTGCTCTATGGATAATTTATTTTTGTCTTCGATATAGATTTCCTTGGATATTTAAAGAGGAAATTTTTGAGATAAGTGAAATTTGTGGTTTGTACGTTTGGTGTAAAATATTTTTAGTATAGATGATGAGTCTAGAATTTTGAGTACTTAATTATAAAATAATATGTAATATCTCATGCTTACATACTTGGTAAAATTATTCAATTAAAAAAACCCATAAATTCAAAAAAATTAGTCATTTCAATTTAATACTTAAATATAATTTTAAGGACAATATTTAAAAAATAAATAAATCATTCTTAAATTGCAATTAATTATTATTCTTCATTTACACAACTGAATTAATAAATTAAACAATTCATCGACCAACCCTTTCAACTAATGAAATATTCAGTGATGTAACAGTAGTTTAGCCATCTGGGTTTGGCTTTTTTTCTGTACACTGAAATATCAAAAAGAAAAAGTTTAACTATATAATGTAGTTTTAATTGTTTTTATTATTCGACGTTCATTTGTGTACTATTTTATTTGAAAACAAATATAAATTTTTTATAAGATATTTCTGTGTGAATTGTATTATTTTAATTAATATTTAAAATTTTTTTCATATTAATTTAATAAGAAGTTTATTCAAATTGCATTAACGATAAAATCTTGCAGTTTTTAAATAAATAACAAGCACAATTACTTTTCTTAAATACTTATTTCATATCATATTATTTCTAAATTAAATTATATTTAATGTTAACATTAACGTCGGGAAAAAATTATTCAATACGCTTTTAAAAATTGTTTTTTACATTTAAAAAAGTAATTTATTTTATGGAAATAACTACAGATTATTTGTCAAAAATTTATTTTCGTAAATTTTTTCAAAGGAAATTACTCTCACACACCTCTGCTTCTACAGCTGGTGATCGCTAGCTGGAGTATTTGGTTTTAGGCAGCTGTGTATAACTATATTTAAGATGTATTAGTGTCATTAAAGATGCTATTTGACAACTTAAAATACATTCATTTTTATAAGAAAATGCCCAAAATTTGATTAGAAGTACATCGTAGAAATAATTGTTTTTTTTACATTTCAAGCATTTTTAATTACATATTTTGATAAATATAAATACATATATATATATATTCATATATTTAATTTTAAATACGTATAAATCCCCCCCCAAACTCACGAAGAATAAAGATTTAATATACATATAATACTTAAGAAATGAGTGGTAAGAATTCAATTTTTATAGCTTAATAGTTTCTGATTTTATTAGTTAATAAGTCATTACACAATTGAATCTTTAATTACAGAATATAATATTAGAGGAAATTTAATCCATGAGTACCAACCCATTAAATCCATTAAAAAGAAAAAATTAATTAACTTTTAGCAAAAATAATGAAAAAAACAAATTATAATGAAATTAAGAACTATGGATCATGTTGAAGAATTTGATCAAATCATTATTACTTGTTTAAATATTTTTCAAATTAACTTGTATTCCATTTTTACTTATTGCGAAAGAATACTTTATACTGTCAAAATCGATTTTTTTGTAAATTTAATTGTTTTTTAATTGTATGTCAATCACACTGACTAATTATAGTTGTAATCAAACTAATTATACAACATTTTATAATAACTCTCTGTTTGAATATTGAAATTTCTGGTCAAAATCAAAATAACAGAGAAAAAATTACAGTACAAAACACCTAAGACGAATGAGACTCCACGGTCAGTTGAAGTATAGGAATGAGTGTAATAGCATATGGTATTGTTGTATTTGATAATTTAATATTAAATTCGGTGCTGTAACTGTATTATAAGATATTTTGAGTGAATCATTTTATTTTTCGAATTTTTTATTTTTTTTTTTATTAGCTCTCAACAAACTTTTTTTAATTATGTTTCATGAAATACTAGTAATAATATAAGTGTGCATATTGGTATAAATATTTATATATAATAGATGCATAAAAATTGGGTCTGAAAACAACATTATAAATGTAACGTTCAATTTTGAAGGTAGGAAAAGAATAACACTTATAAACGTATTATAGCAAGTACCTTTAATAGAAAGGAGTAAAATCAATAAACAAAATAACATAATATTAAAATATTTAAACGGAATTAAATATCTTGCATTTATAATATATAGTAGATCATCGTATTAAAATAAATTATTGTGATATTGTGATATACATATCATAGAATTAATACCTACAATATCATCGTCCTTTATAACAGTTATGTACTACTATTGCCTATGCATTACGCCGTCTTATACATTTCTTAAATACATTAATGTGGCTTAGTGTAAGAGTCAACAACAAAAAAATTGAAATTAATTTCAAAGTAACAAAATCAACTATTTATCAAAATAAAATTTTTATTTTTTAGACCAGATTGATCACACTTATTCAGATACATTAGCCTTTTAATCAGAAGAAACATAATCGAAAAAATTAATGAATCTCTATTTCAGAGAACAGCATATTATGTAAACATTAACAGTAATGTGATATGAATATTTATATTGAAATATAATTTATTTTATCTATCAAACGTTTTTTAGACCAAACTTGCAACATAAAACCTGGAATAGTATCTATTTAGATTGAAAATCAAACATTGCCTGCATATTATAATATATAATTATGCAATAGTGCTGCAATACTGTAGTAAAATAGGTTACTACAATTTTAACATTAAAATACAAGATCATTTTTTTAAATTTATATTCCACTCACAGGTACAACTGTGTACCTAACTTAACATTATAAACTTATAAAACTAATTAAAATTTAAAAATATTACATTTAGCCGCACACTGCATCAATATTTCACTAATGTATGTTTTGTCATGGCCATTTTGTTTTATTTTTACAAGGTTTTATTACTATTTACTAAACGTACAGATATATATTCGGCACCATTGTTAAAATAGACATAGTTCAATATATTGTTCGAACCACTGTAACAGATACATCGAATATATTATGATACTAAGATTGATATATATGTACATGTCAATATACTAGTAATACATATTATATACTTCAAATGTGAATAGGATTATCTATCGTTTTAATAAAAAAAAAAAAACCATTCTGATCGAACATAGGATTTTTATGCAAATTATCTTAATAATTTAAAATTGTTGCGCTCAGATAATTATGCATTCGATAAGATATACGACAATATAAGTTTACGTCTATTATTATAATAGACAATATATTATTATGTATACATTTAATTTAATTTGTTAAAAAATTTATTGAAAAAAAATTGTAATTATTTGTATGGATTAAAAATAGCTCAAGTAATCCAAAGTGGGACAAATAAGAATCAGATTAGCATTAAAGAATGAAATCAGATAATCAGAACTTGCAGTAACAAAATCAGTGCTGTAGATATAAACTGATAATGTATATTTTTCTAATAATACTTTACTTTTTTCTGTGTGAAAATAGCGACAAAACAACGCCTTAGAAGTATGTACATAAGTAAGGATAGTATATATATTTATATATTAAAAAAAACCCCACGAAATGTAGTAAAAGTCGAGTGTTGTACATTACGAGGAGGTTCGACGTACGCAAAGTAAAACAGGACATCGTTTAGAGCGCGCGTGTGGCGTTAATTTGACATAGTTTGCCCAGTGGAGTGTATGTGTGTGTGTGTGTGTGTGTGTGTGTGTGTGTGTGTGTGTGTGTGTGTGTGTGTGCGCGCGCGCGCGCAGGAGATCCGAACAGACGATATGAAACCGAAAGGAATATATAATATATATATATATAAGATGATAATAAAATAATATGAAAGTAGAATAACATTTTTTTTTTTCATCACGCGTATATTCGGTGACGATCGAAACAGGAACAAAATAATATAAACACGTAAATATAGTGTCTGCCCAACCGGCTACCGCCGCTGATGTGAAAACAAGGGTATTAATCACGGTTGGCGTTTAGTGAAGGATGGTTAGGGGAGGGGATGGATGAACGTGTGTTCTAAACCTGCGCACCAGTCGGTGGTTTAATTTTTATTTCCGGTTCCCACGGCTACAGTTCCGGGGTCATAAAGGAAAAGAAAAATCTCCCATGCGCAGCGGCTCTGTCGCCGGTAACGCGTGACCCTCTGAAGCTGATTTCTCGCTCGGATGTAAACGAAAGGCGGAACGCGATGGCCCGACTTGCCGGTCGAGTAAAACGCTGACACGGTGCTCCGTCACTGTTGCAAGCCGGTATATTATTACAGTAACGTAAATCGAACATAACATCAAGAGTTACAAAAAATTATCCAGGATACGTATCCTGGCCCACACAACCCAATGTTGTAGACACAATTTTCTCGGTAAATACGTGCTACATAATAATATATTCTATACATTTCAAAATATAAATATTATGTTATTTTTCTTACACAATAAATAGGTGTACCCACATGATATTATGCAAAAATATGAGTTATAATATATGAGTCGTATCATTAGATTAATTTCAAACATGGCCCTATATAATACTTTTATTGAACCCGCATAATCCTTTATCCACAATACGAAAAAAAAATTTAGAATCCTAAAGATATAATTACACTCTCTCATTTCGTTATCGAAAAAACTCAAGTACATTCATTTCATGGATAGCAAATTAATATACTTAAGTGACCGCCAATGATGCCACTATAAGTATAATAAACGTTTGCGAATGCGTCAACCGATTCGTCTAGGTTCTTCCGGTCTCCGTCACCCATATGTACTTGACTCGTGTACTGCAGTCGTCTAGCATGAGGGCACGTGCATAAATACAAACACATTAAAAGTAGAAAAACAAAGAAAAAAAAATAAGGGGTCGAAGAAGGGAGAGAGGATATTTGTTGTGCACGCGATATTTATTATGCAGTATATATACTAGTAGTAGCAATAGCAGAAGCAGTAGTTACTCGCATGTTACAGCCACAGTGCGTCGGTGATTGGAGCGAAATGGTGGAGGCACTTTGGACACACTCCAATCTACTAATACATACATACACACACACACATACATACATACACATATACACACACACTTACACACACACACTAACACACTCGCATACACTTGCCCACACACGCACTCGTTCGTATGACCCTTGTCTCCCGGTGGCCGTGTTACCCTGAGCGACGTGTGTGTTGCGTGTACATGGATGTGTTTTTCAGTGCGGTGGTAAGAAGGAAGGGACGAGGATCAAGCGTGGCGAGGACCTCGAGAAAGGGACAACCCTATTTGCGGTTAAAACGCGTAATGACCACAAAACAGAAACGGATAGGAAAAAAATTCATCGGACGCGTTGTATACGCCGAGTCCAAATTAAACGCACACGTATGTAGATAATAATATTATTTTAATGCACAAATATTTTTCACGTGAAGTGCAATAATTTCATATAAATAATTGGCAATTCTCCCCGGGGACTACTGCATCCTACTGTAATTATTATTATAATAATGGATGTTTGACATTTTAGTTCGGTGACAATGTACTTTTATATTTTTTCTCGCATATCCTCCATACGCTGTTCATGGCTATAAAGAACGAATGACATTAGAAAATCCATTTTTCATCCAATCCGTTTGGTGCACTATCCTAACATAATTAGAACTCTATATTATATCAAACCTTTTTGATTTTTACTTTTTACTATCTTCAATTTATTCTTTCGATATTTATGTTTTTCTCCCACATGCTACATCATGAATTCATTTGTTCAGGTCATTTAAATTCATAAAACTACGAGGTCATTTAACAGCATTTAAATATTTCATACTTATAAGAAATTTTTATAAAACTTTATATTGCTATAATATTTATACTTATATTACACGTTGAGTAAAATAGTAGTATAACTTTCCTTAAATTGTTTTCCACTAAAACAACACAATTCAGATTCTTATATATTTTATCCTAGATGAAATAATATTACCGACAATTTATAACGTTGACTCTGAAAAACTATAACATACTGAGCCATATTTATCCATATTTATTGTAATCTTCTATCCATTTATTGTATATAAAACCATATTTATCTAAAGACTATTGATTTGAAAATATCACTCAGTTCATCATTAAATTTATGTAAAATAAAATGCACCTATAGTGAAACTATTTTTTTCACTTTTATAATTATTATCGACTTTGCATAACTTTAGAATAATAAATCAGTAAAAAATTTTTTTTTTAAATTTATTATTTCTATTGTAAACTAAAAACATAGAATCGAACAATTTTACAATTATCTCTAATGAAAAAATATTTCATTTATCAACACCGTCATACATGATATATTATAACTCATAAGCATAACTGTTGTATATATTTTTAATAATTTAAACTGCACATGAGTGCTATGCAAGTTAAAAAAATAAAACAAACACAATCAGTATAATTAAATCCCAGCTAAATAAATACAAAAAAAATATATATATTTTGCAAATTTAAATAACTTTTAGTTCTAATTTTTTAATGCATGCTTGAATTTCATTTGATCATTGATATTATACGATTACTACGTATGTATAGTATAGTGAGATTTATCAAAAAGTAAACTAAAATAATATTATTTAGTAGTTACACTGTCGCATTAAACAAAATAACCTAAATGTCAACTAACTGTCAAAAATGAGATGTTCAAAATTCATCTTTTGTGCTCTGTATAAATATTTTGAAGTGAAATTAATTTTCTTTGATGCAGAAAACTTTCTTAGGGCTTGTAATAATTCCGTGAAAATATGATGATAAACGCATCATATATTCCAGTAAATTGTTCACTTTATATAACGGCATTAATAGTAAAATCAGTTTTCTGTGTAAAAATGTCTTATGAATATTTTAAGTTATTCAAATAATATACAACCATAACTATTTGTAATACCATTCTCAGTCTGTCTTTATAAAATATTTCATAAAATGTGTAACCTATTACGAAATATTTAATTGAAACATTTATACATGTATTTTATATTAATCGATACTCACCAGTTTTTTTATTTATATTTTTTTATTTTAATTTAATTTTATTCAAATTAATTTTTTTTGTTCATCGTTAACGATGAAAACTTCTATTCTTTCAATTTAATTTTTTTTTTGTTTTTTATTCTCTATCTATCAATTATTCATTAAAACTTCAAGACCATAATATCTTTGTACACATGGTTTTGAAAAATTGAATCGGAAGCTGTTGAAACGTCAAAAAAAAAAAAACAGAAAATTGACAGGAACCGTAGTACAATGTTTTATTTCTTAGAAACTGGTGCACTTACTTTGGAGCTGTCCAAATCAATTTGTCATTAAAAAGTTTTTTCAAAATTTAGTCACATACTACTTTTTTCTTTGACAAAAATACAAATATTTATTATTATGTAAATCATTTTTAAATAAAATAGAAACCTTCATGAAAATACATGAAGAAAGTCTTTACATTCTACATGAATTCTTCCTAACACACGTATTAGCTTATGTAAATATATAAATTATGAAATTAATGTGTCAATCAGAAAAAGTAAACATCTCAAATATATACAGTTTGTAAAACCAATTTGAAGCAAGAAAAGTATTGTATTATGATGTATAGTTTTATTTTATTTATATACGTGTATTTTAAATATTTTGTGTCTGTATATGTATAAATTATTTTGGCCAGAAGGATTACTTCAATCATCAACATAAAAAGAAATTTTTTATGGGAATTGGTACCAAATAAGTTTTTTTAGGGAGAAAGTATCATATTTTAACTTCGTTGGACAATTCGTCGAAAAATTGAGGAAAACAATGTAAAAATTGAAAACACTTAATCGAAATCTAGTTTCAAATATTAAAGCATATTATACAATATATATAAATATAACATATAACTTTTAAGTTGGAGTGATCTTAAATTATCATATTTTTTATCCAATATTTTGAATATATAAATTAAACATTATTACACAGTTTAAGGCATATTTTACCATAAAATAGTAAGCTTATTTTGATAAAATCATTATAGCGAGTATCATTATTTTTTCTATTAATACTTCATGTATTGACTTAGGAATTTTACCCTATTTTATTTGTTTTAATACCTACCTTATATAATAATATATTCTTACTGATTCTTCTTAATTTTACATTTGTCTATAACATAAAAAGTGAATTATATTTAATAATACAGATAATTTCAGAAAACAAGTATTATTTATTTTTTTGATTCAAATCACGATATAATTTGAATATATTAGACTACTCAACCACTCAACTAGTTAATCAATCCTTATCTGTATACTAAAAATTGATTCTTACATCAGATTATCTTCCTAATGGTTTATATTTATATTATTTAACCTCAAAATTTAATGATAATTTTTATGAAATGTATGTCTTAATATTTTTTGTAGCAAAATAAATATGCATTAATATATGAACATTATAATAATATACGTTTCTTTTTATTTCAATCCATTAGGTAGTATGTACATGTCTTACTTTCAACATCAATTTTAATGAGATGTATTTTGAATGCATTGCTAAGAAACACAGGGCCCTTATTTAAATAATGATCTCTCAGTTATAAAATGCAAATAAAAACAAACAAAAATAATATTAAGACTTTGTTGTTAGTATCATCGTTATTATTATTATTATTATTGTTACAAAAACTTTTGTAAAATTTGAAGAATAGATGATTCAATATAAATATAAAATATACTGTAATATTTAATACCTATTTTATAAATTTATTTTAATCATTCGACTTATTACCAAGTAAGAACAAAATATTTTAAGGTAATTAAAGAGCTATGTAACTTCATTATGTTTCGATTAGAACAATAATGATTAATTATACATTTAATGTTTGTACTTTAATAGGTAAATATTTATACTGAACATACGTGTACAAGATTTTTCAGATATGTATTATAATTATTTATCTTTGAATGATTTAGTTAAATAATTGATTACTATATAAAATTATGTATTTCTTGTATAATTTTGTGAATTCAGTATTAATTAAAAAATATCTACTAACGCAAATTTTTCAAATACAACCCCAATATTACTATACCTTCGAGATAAATACATTTAGATTTTCTAATCATTAATGAATATCATTATTTTAAATATTAACTTGAAAATAAAATAGAAATTTGATATTGAAAAGTATATGATTTCTTTGATTTCTTATTACGATAAATCATATTAACATTTATTTATTACTAAACTAAATCACAAATCTAAACTTCAATTAATTATTTTTATTATTTTTTTAAAATACCCTAAATACTTGTATACGTATAAGTACATAAAAATTTAATAATTAAGAGTAACATTAAACGTAATAAAATACTATAGTTTTTATATTTTAAATGAAGATTGATAAAGAAAAAAAGAACCGGATGGGCCTCACTTTGATGTACAGTAGGAGGTGGAGTGGATCTCATTGTTCATAGGATAGATCATTGCAATAGATTTGTCATACTTGAATATAATGATAGGTCTCATTGTATACGAATTGCGATTCTGAACGGAGATGATATGTTAGTCTAGAATAGGTATATTATATACCATATTATGTTTTATTTAAATTAAAATATGTCAATATTTACTCTTCAAACGCTTATAAAAAAAATTGTATCTATATATTTAAATAAATTTTGAATAATATTTGTTGCTTGAAATTTAAAGTAATCAACATCTTTTTTAAAAAAACATTGTCATTTTAATAATATTGATAAATAATAATTTAAAACAATGAAAACTGCTTTAAAAAGATATTTAATTACACTGTAAATCATGCTTTAAATGTGTAGAAATGTAATATAAGTTTCTTTATAATACACAAGTAAGAAACTAGGCTAAAATAAATTGTACTATTAAGATTACTGAGATTGATTGAATGTTAAACATTTCATTTTTATTATAACTCTCTTGAGATAATAATAATACGACCAAATACAATATACCAATAATTCTGATGAATAAACATGAAAGATAAATAATTTAAAAAAAATATTTTATTTAAGCTGAACTTATCATCAGTATTATCAGTATTGATAGGATATTTTTCTAGTATTCCAAATAAAGTTAATGAATTAACTGTGAGTATATATATTTATAAACTTTATTTAATTAATTAATTTATGGACTTTTAATTCCAAAAATCATCTAAAACGTTAACGACAAAAAGGTAACCAAAATCTCAGAAAACAACTTGATATCTGGAGAAATGGAGAAATATTTGAATGAAAACAATTTTATTTTCAGTATAACATTTGGATGAATAAAGAAAAAGGGAAATTTGTAATTTGGGCCATGGAGTAATGAAAAAAGCATTATTGCTTTTTAATAGTATATATAAAGCACCGTCTTACTTATTAATGTGTGTTCTAATTTAGAAAGCTGGTAAAATACTACAGAACTGATCATGTATTTGTTTTTCATGACTATATACATTGAATAGGATTTAAGTGACGGAATTTCGATAAATGAGAAATTGGTTTAACTATATTAACTATGGGTTAGAATGTTAAATTGTTAGAAAAACGGATGTGTTGTAATGATATAATAATATAGATACTTATATGAAATGTAATAAATGGTACCTACAACACATTTATTTAATGTATCAATAATTAATTTATCTCAAAAAAAAATTTTAAATGTAATTCAATTTATAGCTTACTATAAATTTTAATAATGAAAATATGAATCACTCATTTAAAAATTGTTGATTTAAATTTTTTAAGCACATCTAAAATCTAAAATGACTAAACATCTAAAAATAATTATTATATATTATAATATTTAAAATCTTGAATTTGAATATCTAAAATAAAAGTTGTAACTGATATATTTTGATAATTTAAAGGGGATAGTTGAAATATTCAAATATTCACTAATCATGCTATAAAAAACTTATAGATTTTAATCTTCTAATTCTTCTTTTTATTTCGTAAAGAATTGATAAAGGTGATACAAATTCTAAAATAAAAGTTATAAAAAAAAAAATCAATTATTGTTTTCTAATATATATTGAATATATTGAGTTCAAACAAGGTGTAAATACATTTTTACTTTTGTCGTAAACCTTTCTTAAAAAATAAAATCTAATAGTGATATTAAATGAGCTATGAGCACAATGTTAAATTAATTTATCCATTTTTTAATTTTCAATTTTAGGGCTTGCGGATAATGGAAATGATATTATAGAAATACGAGTAGAATTGCTAAATAGTATATAAGATAAACAATTACAATTATAAATCAATTCACTATAAAAACTTGAATTAAAACAATTTGAGAGAAATAATGGGGTATTAAAAAATAAATAAGTAGTATTGCTAGACTCTTTATTGACCGAAGAAAAATTTGAAGTTTTCATAAAAGGAAAACTAGAAAAATTACCTACGGTAAAAAATTACAGGTTAGAAGTAATTTTAAAAAAACAATTTGAACAAAATATGTTGAATTATTCGGCGGAAAGACTAAGAAGCTTATTATAAGAATTGATAAGAGAGGGAATATTAGAGGACGAGAAAACTAGAAACTGAAAAAAATCCACCTGAATTCAGTATGTATAGGTATATCCTGTGTTTATTAAATTACTTAAGTATAACAATGGTTTCCCAACCTCATTGCACGATATGAAGGTAATAAATTAGGATAAAAATACATGATTATAACAATTCTGCAACGTACCGAAAAAAAATGTGATTATTTTATTCATTCAATCAATTGAATTCCACTAAAACGTTTTAAATCTGATCATCCCATAAACATGTTCATATTACGCAAAATGATATTACAAGCTGTATATGTATATAAATATATATAAATATATGTATGTATGGATATGAGTGTGAGTATAGGTATATATAGTGTCATATATTATATTATTCCATGTTCATTACACACACAAGACAGCAGTACTGCGACGACGGTAAAATAGCAAGTCACGCTCACAAAAAATAACATACATATTATTTATATATTATTATATACATAAGCATTCACACATATATTACATACTCACACACAAACCCACATACACACACACACACACACACACACACACACACACACACACACACACACACACACACACACACACACACACACACACACACACACACACACACACACACACACACACACACACACAAAAAAAAA